>CM053792.1:174078493-174252835 GCA_028749045.1 Cupressus sempervirens | reverse complement strand
CATGCACTGTTAAGACCCAAATTTTAAAAAGCTTTAAATAGTGTGTGCGCACTATAGCGCATATGTACTATAGTGTGTACGTGCTATTTAAAGATTTGCATTCTACCAAACCTAAGGTTTGGTTTTACCTTGGGGATCCAACCCAAAGGTTTGGAGTCTCTAAACTAGTCTAAGATATGTTTTCCTGCAAACATACAAAAAATGAATGATTTTTCCTGTGTGCCCTCCTTCAAGTTTCCTCATGGTTGAGCATTGATAAAATCAGGTTACTTGACATTACAGGTCTTTTTGATAGCTATATAACCATATAATTTATTTTTTATTTGAACTATTTTAAGCCTTTCAACTATAATTTCTTTTGAATGTATGTCCATTTTTTGTCAAAAACCAACATGTACTAATTGGGCATTAGATTTTAGCTCATTCATCGAATTTTGCAACAACTTAGTTTTTTAGAAGCTAGACTCCATTCTACACACTTTGAAAAAAGAAATTTTGATTTTAGATTAGGTTTCAATCATTTCTTGGGGAAGCACGCATATATTTCATGTTTTTGGGATGTGTCCAATTAAAAAATTCATTAAAAATACACATTATAAAATTATCCAAAAAATTTGGGATAAACTACATAGTGTTAGGTAACTTTTGACCATAGTCATTAAAGAATTTCAAAAAAAGTTCAAATTTTAGGGAGGCCACACTTTGTACTATATTATGTTTTTTCTGAATAAACAGTACCACTTTTTGTGGCCCCCTTTTTTGAGGACCTAAAACTAAACCATTTTGAACAAAATTTGTAGTTTAGAAACTACATTCAAAGGACTACTATTTTTTTTTTTCATATCTTACAATTTTGAGCATAACTATCTTAAAATTCTTGTTGAAATTCAGAAATTGGTGATTTTAGGAAGAAAGGTGTCCACTTATAACCCCCTTTTGGCACCATAACTTGGTGCACTTATCCTGTGGGAATGATCTCCTACTTATCAATTGATGAGCTTAAGGGGCTTTCTAATGAATGGTTCATAAGGCACAACACTTGGTGAAGGTTTTGCAAATGGGGTTGCAAGTTTTGGGATTAAAAATGGAGGAAACTTTGTAGTTAAGCACGCTCAGACTGGAGAAGTACTAAGATGGGTGACCTCCTAGGAAGTCCCAGTGCTTCACCCCTATGAGCATCACCTAGACCCAATGAGTGTTAAGTGTTCCATTTATTCTCATGAGAGATGGATTCATGTTGAATTACTACTCGTGAAACATGGTTCAATGAGTTTGACTCAAAATCACACGGTTAAATCTTGATACCAATATCATAATTTGACTTGTTGTGGAAATTATTTCCTACTTATCAATTGATGAGCTTAAGGGGCTTTCTAATTAATGGTTCATAAGGCACAACACTTGTTGAAGGTTTTGCAAATGGGGTTGAAAGCTTTGGGTTTAACCATGGAGGAAACTCTGTAGTTATGTGTGCTTAGGCTGAAGTAGTACTGGGATGGGTGACCTCTTAGGAAGTCTCGGTGCTTCATGCCTATGAGCATCACCTAGATCTAATGAGTTCTAAGTGTTCTATTTATTCTCATGAGATATGGATTCATGTTGAATTACTACTCATGAAACATGGTTCAATGAGTTTGACTCAAAATCACATAGTTAAATCCTGATAGCAATATCACAATTTGACTTGATGTGGAAATTATCTCCTACTTATCGATTTATTTAAGATTTTTATTTTCTTTAAATGTCAATCATAAAATGATCAATTTAATGAAATATGCAAAACATTATTTCTTAACATTATATAAAAATTATATATTTTACATTTAAAATTAAATATTAAATAATGAAAAAAATAGACTTTTTTTGTTGTAAAAAGGGATAAAAATTTATTCAATCAAAGAAAAAATAATATAGAAGGCCTCAGACCCAACAAACTAGAAACAAACACTATAATAATTAAATCCTATCCTTTCCACTAACTACTCCAAAATCCCAATATAGTTAGTAGGAAGCCTATCATTTCCTATAATAGCCCAACCAATTCCTTTCTCCAATTCCCATTTTTCCAAAACATCAACCACTCAATTCCATTCCCTAGGAATATGACAAAAAGTGATCCAATCCACATGATTACAAAGCTACAAAATCTCTCTAATAATAGAGACTAACTACCAATTAACATCATCCACACTCTGGTTATTTATCATATCCACAAGAATCTAAGAATTTGACTCACATATAATCTTCCTCCATCACAAAGAACATCCCCATTCAACAACTGACTTTATGGCAAGAGCCTCCATCATATTATTAGAATTCTCTCCTTTGTAAATAGAGAAAAGCAAGATAACTTCACCATCCTTACCTCTACCTATGCCCCCAATACTAGCTTGCCCAAGGTTTCTATGAGAGGAGCCATCAATATTAATTTTTAGGATGTTAGTCAGAGATAGCCTCCACCTCCCAACACTATAAACCTTTCTCTTGAGCTATTGAGATCTCTTTCCACTTGTGCATTCCATTCCTTTGTCCACCAGTCCCTAATTCATTACTGTACTATAATATCTAGGATCCATATTTTCAGTCATATCACACTTGGCATAAATAGTTTCCACTAGTCTGCTCAAAATCATCTACTACAATTTAGTGACTCCCAAACTAGAGCTACAAAAAATCCTATGATTTCATTCCTACCAAAGATTCCATATAATCAAAGTAGGTCCAATGACCCAAGCCACCTGGAGGAAAATGGTTTTCACCATGGGTCTACCAAGGCTTTTCCAAAATTCAATAAGAGACTCGGGATGGATGCAACCATGGCACCACATCTCCTGTGACATGTGCCAAATTTCTCTAGAAAGGGGGCAAAGGAAAAATAGGTGGGATACACTCTCTACATTCTACATAGAGAGGGGACAAAGAGAGGGCCCATGGAACTGTCTCTTTTGAATATTATCCCAAAACATTTCTTTTGAGCCACTAGCCATAAGAAAAAAATACACTTAGGCCAAGAAAATTTATTCCAAACCTTCTTCCACCAGGGAACTTCTGCTAATCTATGATGTTGTTTATCCTGCCAAGTGTAACCTTGGGAAACACTAAACTTTCCTTTAGGACTTGGACCCTAGGCAAGGATATCCTTGTCTTTAAAAGAGTTGTAGAGCCTATTGGAGATGAGGTTAGCAAGTTCAGCCCAAATCACCATGGGACCACCCAAAGGCCACTCACGTAGGTCCTTCCAACAAGATACATCCATTGAGCCACACTGTTTGATAGTATTGAAGTGTGCCACCTTATTTCACCTTGCATTTGTAAAGATCTAGTAGAAAGGCTAGAAATGGGGATAACTGGAAAGAATGGGAGGATGGCCATCCCATGAATCCTGCCAAAATAAGTCAAATGATCCATCATTACATATCCAATAAAAGCCATCCTTGATAAGATGTGCTCCCCTTTTGAGTGTATCCCAAATAAAGAACCTTTCCCAACTAGAGCAATTCTTGGGATATCCTGACAGTCCCTCCTAGAAAATGCTTTTGGGCCAAAATCTTGGCCAAATCCTAATACTAATTATTGTACCACCTCTAGCAGAACTTAGCAACAAGAGCCTTAACAGCAAGAGCCATACACCTAAGACCTAGGACCCCAACAAACTTTGGCAAGAAAACCATGTCCCAATTGACTAAGCTCCACTTCGAAGAGAGAAGGTTACTTGACTAAAGAAATTGACAAGAGGAAGCATCAAATTATTTCATAACACTAGCAAGGGGAGTTTGCACAAGACACCTATAAATGGGAAGATCCAAAATCACTGTATTGATGAGAATAACTCTCCCAATGGAAGAAAGACACCTATGAGTCTAGTAGCTCACCCTACTACAAAATTTATCCAAGAGGTCCTACCAATAATCCTTTAGTTGAGCCCCTAGAGCTAAGGGGACTCCAAGGTACATTAGAGGAAGAGAAAGAATCTAAACCTAAGAATCCTAGCAATCCTATGTTGGATAGGCTACGGAGCATTAAAGAAATAAATGGAGGTCTTACCTTCATTGATTTTTTGCTGTGAAGCTTTCAGGTAGGTGTCTAAAATCTTTCTAAATTTTCTTATCCCATTGATTGTAGCCAAGCCCATCAGTCCAACATCTTCCACATTCTACAACTTGATTAAATCAATCTAATCATGTATATAAATCCTCAAACAATTAAGATATTGTGCAAAACGTTCAACATCATCCTTAGTATGTCCAGATCTAATTTCAAACTTGAATAATTCCTTAGTAAACTTCTTTACACTAGATTCCTTTTACTTCAATTTTTTTAACTTCCAGAAAAATTTACTTGATAATGTACAAGTAAGAACTTCGCCCAAAACTTATTCACCATGTTATCCCAGGATTTAATTTTCTCCTTATTAGCCAATAGGCTTTCCTTGTGAGATTACTTGTAAGCAGAAGTTGTCTCACATCAAGAAATAATCACTGGGAAACTATTTTACAATCATGGTTTTAGGCATTTTGGGTGGTTTCTATTAGAAGTGTTAGACTATGCATAGATTCTAAACCCATATGTTCTACTTTCTATAGCCAATTATCCACTGTCAACACACTCAACCTTAGTCCAATGCACTCAGTGTACCATCCGTGCTAAGCATGCCAACCTATTTAGCCTACATGTATAATACTCAACCCTCTCAACACACTCAACCATGATGGTGCTCATGATTTTCTATGCTTTTGGTGTTCTATAATGGATCATATCCTAGAGCCAAAAGAGTTCTTCCTCTATAGAAAGCTCATATGTGATCATCATGTTCAAGAAACTTCCTTGTATTAGGTTACTGCCAAAACCAAAAAAATACAATGTACTCGATACAAATCAAAAATTGCCAACAAAATAGAAATATCCATCATCTCATTCTCCATGATATAGTGATCATACCTTTGAAATAGAATGTGGTGCTGACCAATTTGCAGAATTCTTTGTGCTTCTATATTTTGAAGTAGACAAACCTCTTTCTCCATCTTCTTCTCAACCTCATTTATTCTTATTCTTTGTAAGAGCCTTAGATTTGAATTATGCAAAGCATAGGAAATCACAGTTGTCATGGTTGAGTGTGTTGAGTGGGGTGCACAAATTTGAGCTACACAAAGTACAAGCGCAGTTGTAAACAAAAAAAACTAGTAGATTTTGTGGTTGTGTATTGAAACAAAGCATTAATCATCAACAAAAATATTAATAATTTAATATCTGAATAAAATAATTTTTATATTCATATTTAAGTCGATACAATTATTTTGCAATTGTCCACCTAATCTCTTTTTAGTCTCTCTTGCTCTATATCAATAATTGGAACAAGTTTTACACATAATTTATTTTGTCATAATACTTATATGACTTGAGTTTTTATAATGGAGAGAGATGATACTTCTCAAAAATGTATTTTCCTATCTTGGTTTTATAGAGATAAAAAAATCATTTTCAGATTTTTTAAAAATGTACTTTGTTAATCTGGGAGGCTTACAAACAAATTAATTTCTTCCTCTTGTTTTTCCCAAACTTACCAAATTCTCTTATTATTATAGATTCAAAAGTTACCACACTTATGACATTTGCAATAATTGTTTGCTTCTTTGTTCACTTCAAACTATAACTTATAAATGAAATAGTAAAATTATTTAGTGCTAGCATAAATAAATATAATAAAAGTGTAATACAACATACATTTCTTACTCTTTTTATTAGAGGAACTATAGTAAGAAAATTTACAATTATTGAATGACAACATACATGTATAGGATGGAAATATACTCAACATAAATTTAAATTTTTTTTATCAATGAGCAATTCTATGACTAAATACAATTGTACAAGATCAAGCTATAATTTAATAGGAGTATGCTGAGAGAAACTAATAAGTGCATAAGTATATGTCAAATGAGAATATATAGTTGTAAGAAACTTATCTTGGTGTTCAAATCAATTTATTTTGTATCATTTGGACCTTTGTTCGTAATGAAACTATTGGGAAACAAGTCAAAATTTGAATTTCTATATTTTATTATTGTTACACTTAAACTTCAATGTGTTGCATTGAATAACAAATTTTAGCATCATATCAATGTATAGACTCTAAACTTGAAATTTTGATGTCATGTCTGGTTGAACTAAAAGGCTAACAAGTTTTATAGATTAAGCTTCTCACTTTGCTTTCTACATATGTTTACAACCCATTAAATTAGAACCCTAATAGAAAAAAACATAAATACTTTGCTATAAATGGTGGTTATTATTTTTTCTAAATTGAATTTAAAACAGTAATTTCATGGGCCCTATGACCAAAGTCATCTCACTAAAAAAATAATAATTTATCATACAAAGTACTACAAACTAAGTTATCCCCTTTCTTCAATTCATCACATTGTTTTGTTTCTTATTAGTTATATCATTTTATTTTATATAGGTTCACAACTATTGATCAAGAAGATGAAACAAGAGAAGATTTAAGTGTTACGAATACAATAATTTTTTATTTATTCTCATGCTATGTTTTTTAGGAGGGCATACAAAAAGTGCAATAAGACACTACTATAACTTTAGCTCTTTAAAAAAAAAATGCTACTATGTACAAGAATGACTTATGTATCAGTTGATACAGGTTTGGAGATTGACCATTTTTTTGTTATGTAAATCTATGTTTATGCTTTTAAATCAAACACCTATTGACATATCCCTTGCACCTTCTTTGGGTGCAAGTGCTAGTTATAATGAAAATTAACAAGTGTAAAAGATTGTACAAAAGAACAAATACACATAACACAAAACTTGTGTGGAAAAACCTAGTAAAAATATACTAGAAAAAAAAGCATGGGTCAACGTCTTCCAACCTTATTTCTTAGGAAATTCTACAGTTACAACAATGTTCAAAATGTATGAGAAATCATGACTTCGAGTTGCAAAGTTTGAATTACAAAGACCACTTACTAAATTTAATAAACATGACTCATACAACTACATGTAATACACTTGTCATGATCACTATTTTTGGTATGTCACCTAAATGACTTACTATGTTTATTAATTCAACTCATTCAAACTTTCTATTTATAGTAAGTCTCAAAAACTTTGATGAGAATTTGTGATGACTCGTCCATAACTAGATGTTAAATATGATGGCTTCACATTCTAACAGTTATGTCTTCTCTTTCTGTTGGTATGTAAATTTTCCCACCATGGTAATGCATGTACCTTCAATTTTGTGCAAGCATACTTTACCTTATTATCCTTGTGTACCCTCAAAGTTAAAATACTTGTACATTTATGTAACCTAGTCAAGAAATTCACTTGAGTTCAATTTTCCATCATAGATTGGTGGGTTAAAATGTAATAATGTATTTATAATAGTTAGGGCTCTTAGGATTTTGTCATCTCCTTGATCAAGCTCTATTTTCTCCTCTTCCTCATCACTCACATCTTCAACATGCCAGCCTCTTCTTTGGGTAATTTATATAGCTTCCAATCATGGTGCAATTTGTCTCAACATATCCATTGCAATTGGATTTGTATCTCTTTTTGCTCCATCTCTACCATTTCCTCTACAAGCCATCTTTATGAAATTCCTCTATAGTTGTAGGTTAGGTCGTCACTTTGTCACCCCACAACAAGTACTTACAAGACTTTGTAATTTCAAGAATGGATTTTTTTTCTAATACCACTTGATGTAGCCATGGAAGATGGGTCCTCAAGGAGAACAGTTTGAACCATACAATAGTTGAACATTATAGAAACAAATACAATGAATTATGAGAATTCAAGATCAATCTCCACAAATTTGTAAATTCATTTGTGATCGGCCAACATCATGTACTTGTATATAGGAATAATTACCAATCAAAATCAAAATTAATCTCTTTTTGGATCTAACATCATTAGCATACAACCAATATGTCCCTTTAAGGATTGTGATGCATCAGGTCACCCAAGAAAATTGATAGTCCCCAAGGTGTGAAAACATAATATGAAAAATATAGGTCAAACCCAAATCATGAAGAACTCATCTACCATGATTATAAATGAAGCATTAACCCATAGGGAGGTTAGAAAAGAGAATAGGAAGAGATCATCTAATCCAACTTAGTTGAAAACATAATGAACAAATAGATATGGCCAAGATCATAAAGAGTTCCACAATAAAGAGTCAAATTGAGTTGTGAACCCAAATGAAGATCAAACAAGAGAAAAGGAACATGACAATCAAGTATAGAAGAGAAAATGATAAAATTCATTAGGATGTCAAATTAAATTCAAAACATAATTGAATAGGAACACAACTAAAAGAAAATGTTTTGGGTTGATGCAAGATCTCTGAAAAAAAGGGATGTTCCTATGTCATGGGTGGGAAAAAATAAATGAACTTTTGAAAGGTCCCTCAAGCCTTTTCAAAGATTACTAAAATGGCATCATCAATCATCTTGTAGCAAAGGACAACACCCTACCAATTGGATTACTTCTCCCCATCTTCAAAACTCCTTGCCACTATAGTAGACTAGGAGCCCACCTTAATAGGAGAAGAAAAGGAAGAGAATAACAAATTTGAGATCCAAATAGAAATACATTCCATGTTCAAGAAGCCATAGAAAGGAGAATATTTTCCAAAGTTACTAAACTCCTTCATGCAACAAATCCACACCTCCATAGGAGACTCATCCACTGTGATAGGAATGGTGAAAGAGGAAGAAACATCAAAGTGCACCTACTCCTTACCATATCTTCCCTTGAAAACCATTAACAATCAATTGGTCATGAGAAAAAACAAGACCACTATCCATACACACAAGGATAAACAATCTGAACAAAGAAAAACATAAATTAAAAATTAAATAACCTAGCATTAACAATAACATTCATCACAAGGGGCGGGGGCCCTAGCTCGGTTGGCTAAATCTTCCCTGTTGCAGGGGGTTGTTTACGGGTTCTAGTCTCCCCCATCCCTGTGGTACCGATGGGCATGTTGTGCCAGCGCTACTGGTCACATTAAAAAATTTACCTAGTGCACTGTAGTTTATAGGGGGGGCCGTGCTGCACCCGATTCCTACAGTCTAACAAAAAAAAAAAAACATTCATCATAACCTAGCTACAAAGGGAGAAGAGCACATAGAGAAGCAAAAAAGACCTTCCCTCAATCCCTTAAGAAGCTAGAGCCTCTCTTTCTTGTTAATTATAACACAACCCCCTAGACTTCCAGTCATCAAGGAGGATTATTTTCATCAATAGAAGAGCCCAAAAAATCTTGATAGAAGCCTAAATAAATCCACAGAAGATCGACATGTAAATGTGACATCTTCTAACAACACCAACACTTCCAAACACATAAGAAATATCAAAGCCCATTGGTTGCATCATAAGGAAGAGAACCACCAAAAAACTAAAGGCAACATCCAAAAAACCATTTACAAAGATAATATCTTCATCTTCTAAAATCTCTAGGATAACGTGAATTATAAATATCAAGGTTGAAAAACCAAAAACTAGGAATAGCCTCACCAAAGGAAAATGAACCACCTCTATTCTCAAGTAGAGCACATAGCGAGATCCACTACACACGTACTCTATTTTGGCAGGAAAACTCATAAAAAATGAACATTGAACCACAACCATGGACCTCCTCGAAAAATTCATGCATAAGCTAACACATCAACAAAATGGACAAAAGAAGCAATCTAGAATAAAGAGCCCTTTGAATCAACGCATGGAGTGTCCCCCATACACAAGAAACCCAAAACCTCATTGTCATGGTCAAAATACTGTAGAAAAAAAACTATGGGGCAAAGAAGTTAATTTCCCCTCATAGAAGGCCAACCCAAAGGGTAAAAAACCCATTTCCCATAGTGACCACTACTACAAAACATTGTCTCACATTCGCCTATCAAGATCCATGGTTCATTGTAAGGAAAATAGGAACCAAAAGAAGATTAGGAAAAAAACTTATGGTGGAAAAGTGGTTGGGTAGTCCAGATAGCCAAACAACCAAACCCACCACTCCATTTTCCTTAATAGAAAAGAAAGCCATCACTACTACATTTAACATCATTTTTTGACCAAAAATTTTGACCATCAACTAAATAAATTTAGGGTGGTCAAAATGTAAAGGCAAAAATTTCATTTTTTTACTTATAAGACCCATGTTGGTTAAATTTCGACCAACACAAGGCTTATACATCCGCAAAGTTCAAAAAACATTTGCCCAATTACGTTTTTCGTGCCCGATTTCATTTGACATTTTTGGAGCATTTTCGCATGGTTATCTCTGCATTTTCGCATTTTCTCTGAGCCCAATTTCATTTCAGGTTTTCTCCACCCACTTGATTAATGATGCCTGCTAGCCCTGGGAATAATATGAAAGGGGGCCCTACATTTGCATCAATATAGTGGGGGCGGAATAGTAGTTCAAAAATCTCGATATTGTCTTTATTTCATTCTTCCTGATGTGCTCGACTTCAAAAGTTGTTCCATTCACAACCTCCAATCACACCTGCATCTTTGGTGGTCGAGGAGAGGGATTTCTCTTCGAGCATATTTCCATAGGTACATGTGTATTTTTGTTGTAGTTTTTTATGATAATATTGAAGATGGAAGTGAATACTATTACTATCATTATTATTTTTTATGCCAAAGTTCAGCCATTGTTGTGTAATATAAATGGGAGAGTCTCCGCTCAAGTGTTTTTTCTCAGTGATGTTTTGATGATAAGTGTTAAAAAGAGTCTAGTTTCAAAAAGAATTTAATGTACTTGTTTTTTTCATTTTATTGAAAGTGTGTAGATGCATATTTATCATTTGGAATGTTGGTCTATTGTAACAACTATTATACTTTTTGTTATAGTAATGAAAGAAAAGAAAGGAAATGTATATGCAGAAGCTGTAGTTGTAAAAGCTTAGAAGAAATAATAATGATAAAATTTTTGTTTTATAAATATAGTTGTGTTGGTATCATATTTTTCTTGTATTTTTGTTTTAATAATACATAATTATATTGTATCATTTAGACAACAGTTTCATATTCAAAAAAAGAACAAAAAGAAAAAAAATTGAGTGTGTTTCTCTCTTCAACTCTAGAACATTCAACTTAAACATCAACACATAAAGACAATAATTTGAAATCTGGTGTGTTTAGTGCTTGGAGTTTTACCCTCAATACCTAGGCCATGTGGGCTATAAAACATGATATTCATGTGATTCTATGTTAGATGATGATGATGATAATGAATAATCACCATCTACTACTAGCTCATGTAGTGATAAAATGTCTTCAATGCACCTCTAACTACAAGTATGCCATGGAAAACTTGTGATGGAGATGACTCCTCAAACTAATAGACTATCATGGAAATTTTTTGATGAAGATGACACCTACAAATACTGGACTATCTTCAAAAACTTATGATGAAGGTGGCACCTAAATTTACTAGACTATAATTGAATTGATGTACTTTGGATCCTTCACCGAAGTCTCTGTCATTTTTTTAGAAGATGATTTATCTTCTAGTTCAACCAAAATAATCTCTCTCCTATATTTCAACATTACATTTAATTGTTGCATTGCAATTATGTCTTCCTACAAGGGTTTCCATTTGGATGAACAACAAACTTGTTGGTGTTTTAAAACTACTAAGCAACAAAATGCTTAATACCAAGATGACAATACTCACATAGTCTAAAGACTAGCCAATTATTATTATCAATTGTATGTGCACACCATTTGGGCCAAACTTCAACAAAACGAAGGGTGGTTTTCTACTCTTGTGGCTCTGCAAAACCAGGGTGGGTATACCCAGGGATGATACAAGACTGGGAAAACTGTATGAGAATAATCTTAGTTTCATTCTGATTCTCATCTCAAATTCTCCAATACATGTACAATTCTTGATACTTTAATAAACACATCACATATAATAGATATGGCCAAAAATCTTCTATAGGTCTGCAGATGTTCTCAGCAATAATGGCTAACTAAAGCTAAAACATTCCATGCAAACAAGTAGAGGCCAACTTTGAAGATCTACAGGAAATAAAAGTAAAGTTGATTATAATTTTGCATTTTGACAATCATGTGTGACACATTTCTCTTTCAGCTGGATTAAATTTGATCAGTGCCTAATCCATTGGGGTTCAGAGTCTACTACAAATCTCTAGATCTAATTTGTTCCTTTACAACAAATTTTATCAGCAATTCTTATCAGAAATCGTCATTCAAAATCCTTTCCACTACTGCAGCAACCTTATCAAATTCATCAAACCTCTTACTTAATCCATTGAATTAACAACCATGATAAATAGATATACAACCTAATTGAACTGCATTCAATTGCACAAGCATTTACTTATACAACATCAAGATAACGAAGTAATCAAAAGGAGACAAAGTTTAGAAAGAACTGATATGGGGATAGTTCATAATTTGTATTAATTTTCCTTGAAAATTGTATACAATTTACAATAGACTCAGAATGACCTTCAGAAAGAAACATAGATCATTCTATATTCATGTATTCTTAAGATCTAATAGAGAAAATACATCATGAATTTTTGCTCAAAAATGGTGGACCAAAAACAGACTAAGTGTATCACTTAGCAAATAGAATTCAAACCTTTTCTCTTGCCTTGGAATTTCACTTATATAGTGTGAAATGCAACAAGCTTTAGGCTAAGAGAAACTGACAGGTGTCTTTTACAAGGAATATCTACATACACCTATCACAAAATGACAAAACTATGGGTAACAGAAGATATCGAAATCAAATCATTCCTTTCAGTGGGTCAGCTTCTGTTACATGTTCTGATGTTGCTGAGTTGGCTATTGATCTGATTCATCTTCATATGTAATTGCTAAATTAGCCAATGATGAAGCTTGTCCTGACGAGGGCACATTAAACTCCACCTGTAGGCTTCCACCACCTTCATTCTACATGGTAAGGACAACTTCTACCTTTTCCTTTTCTTTAATTGTATTGGCATCTTGTGGTCCCGGTTCTGCAACTGAAAGTGACAAGTTTTTCTTGTCTTCTTCTTTTGATTGGGTTTGAGTAGTGATGGTATCAATGATTTGGACTTCCTCACCCTGCACCTCATCACTGTCAGTTTCATCTACATCAAACTGTTCACTAGAAGGCATTTTTGCCATCCACCTATCAAATAATGTGTCATCTGGCCAATTGAATTGTAAAATATCCTTCTGTTTCTTTATTATATAATCAGCCTCATTATCAATATCAACAAATTCTTGTTTTAAAGAATCAAAGAATATTTTGGCTTTC
Organism: Cupressus sempervirens; assembly: GCA_028749045.1. Lineage (NCBI taxonomy): Eukaryota > Viridiplantae > Streptophyta > Pinopsida > Cupressales > Cupressaceae > Cupressus > Cupressus sempervirens. The sequence goes on along the minus strand of CM053792.1, from coordinate 174,239,526 downwards.
ACCATTTCTTCTGTTGTGGTGGCCCACCGTGCATGCCCTATTTCATTTATGACTTGATTCATTCTTAAACAAAATAAATCATCAAGTTCCTTCGCCCATTCCTCTTTTCTTTTCAAACTATTTTTCTTATCTAGGGCATGAGGAAATAAATTGAATTTTTGGCTCTTATATTTGTCTAAGTAGCCTATTATTATCTTCTGTAAATGTATCCTTTTGCTATCAAAATCAGCAAGATCAAAAACAATGTCAAAGGTTTTATCAATCTGATCACGAGAATTATTTATAACAGATAGACACAATAAGGTTATTGCTTTCTCCCTTCTCACCCATTTGTTCACAATAGGCTTTAGAGCCTCATCGTCTTCTTTTAACTCCTCCTAGATGTTAATCACCCTAGCCACTTGATCATGGATTAGTGGCCATTCAACCTTGTCTCCTAGATATGTAAGAGCTATTCTTAGTTTATCTTCATATTTAGATTCCGACTCTACATGTAAGGCCCACAGTTTACTCTTTTCTTCTTCAAAATCCTCATCAGTGTAATACTGTGGCCCTTGGGGTGTGTTTGGTATTTCAATGAGGGGGGTAGATTTGAAAGGTTCAACAGGGGGGCTAGGGTATGTTATTTTAGGCTTGGTGGATTTTCCCAGTAGCTTGTTCTCAAGCTCAACTCTCCTTTTTACCTCTTTATTATAGGCATCCACAACTACCTCATATTTACTTTGTAATTCAAACATTTCCTTTTCCTCCCTTTTAGCAGTAGCCAAGGCAAACTGAGAATAATCCACATTCATGTGGGCTGCTTGTATGTGTGAGGTATCAGCAACTCTCCTCACAATAATATTCCCTATCAGTCCTGAACCATCAAGTTGTGTTGATACAATCCTGGATCCTCTTCTTAATGACCACATAACAAGAGCAGCTTGATCATCAGTAAAAGCAGTCCCTGCAAATTCCTTTTTATTTGGGTCTTGTAACTCCAGTCTATTAGAAACAGAGTTGAAAATCAATGCATCTGCAATATCCCAATTAGGCAACAACAATAGTATGTTAGAAGTTTTTACCATTTGCCTTCCCTCCTCAGGGGTAATGTTTTGGAATTCTTGCATCATTTGCTCCTTTATTTTGTTTTGGATGGAGGCTTCATCCATTTTTGGATGCTCTATTTTCATGTTCTTACATCTTTCCTCAAAATTGTGGATATTTTCCCTCCAAGAAAATTGATGGAAATCCCTAGACCTTACAAAACTGTCATCTGACAAAAATTGTTGGTTGGCTTGTTCCAAAACAGGGTTCAATTACCTTCCCTTAAAATCAGCTACAGTCAGCTTGAGGCTTGGCATAGGAGGTTCCTAGGGGTTCCCTTCATCGATCTCTGCTTGAGTGATAAAAACTCCCCCTTGTGATCCAATTTGTTCAATTTGCTCAATAGTGAGCTGCTCCTCCTCGGTTCTCAAAGGGGTCTGTGAAGGTGAATACTCCTCAACATGAGAATCCTCCTCTCTTATTATTTTCCTCCTCTTAGGGGAGGGCTAAGTAGGCTTCTCTTCCAAAACCCTACTAGTGGACTCAATTATTTGTTTGCCTTTGTCCACTGTATTCATTTTATTTTGAACAATAGTATATCCTGACCTTTTTTGGATAGTTAATTGACCTGCCCTTATATTGGGAGTAAAACCCAATCTTCCCATTACTTCCCTAGCCTTATTCGGGTAGAACCTAATAAAGAATTGCTTCTTTTCATTCATTGCCTCTATTATTTCAGGAAAATTATTCACAAGTTTTCTCATCTTATCTACATTTGTAACTGCATCGTCCAAAGGACTATAATTTGGATCAAAACAATGAATGAAATCCAAAATTTTAGAAAAGACTTTCCACTTTTCTTTCCTAGTCTCTTGCTCCTACAAGGAGTACTCATTCCTTATTTAAGTCTTCGAGAAAATAAAATTCATGCTCAATTTTACGAAGCTTAATTCTCTGCCTCATAGCCAAATTATAAAATCCTTTAGAATCACAAAAATGAGGATGGGAAGTGGCCATCTTATAAGGATTCAAAATCTTGTGCAGAGAAAGCCAACCTCCTTTTGTGATTACAAAATGATGAGCCACTGTGCAAGTAGGAAAAATTGACCCCTTTTCTCTTTTCAATAGAAGGGCTTCCTCCACTCCTCCCAGCTGCCACAATATCTCAGCAACTCCTACCTTCAAAGGCACTTGGTAGGGTAGTACATGAGGGATTCCTTTAAAACCATATATTCTAAATACAGTAGAAATAGAATATGGAATGACATCTCCCCAATTATGTGAAACTTTCAAGCCACTTGGGTTGTCCATAGGCCTAATGAGATTCCTTTGTCATACATCCCATCTGCTATTTTCAGCCTAGGGTTTAATGAAGTTAGCCTCTTAACTTCTACAATTTCAATAGTGGAAGAAGGGAAGCAAATCATCGTGGACATTCCTATCGAAATAGTTCTCTTGACCAGAAAATGCTTTCTGTTTTGGAGCCATTTTACTTAACTCTCGAAGGAATTGAAATAGTAGGAGGATTATAATGCAAGTACTTACTTTGAATTTTTCTCTAGTTCTTCTCAGTGTTACTACAATCTTTCTGCGAACAAACTGCTTCACAATCTTACCGAATCCAGCACGGTCTTCTCAACAACTGTTTCTGCTTAGAAATGCTCTGAATCTTTGTTTGAGTATAGTGGAATTAAGAAAATATTTTGTGTTATACTCTATTTTTCTTCACATGCGAAGCTTTCATCTCTCATAAATGCACAGGGTGGCATCACCTTCTATTTTCAAATTTACACCGTGGATTTACGAAAAATCCTACGATCCAGGGATGTAAGCAAAGATGACTCATGTTCCTCTTGACAAGCTGGTAGTCAACCCAATGAAAATTTTCCATGTGTACCTTTCCTTCATTGTTGGTGCCTCTGAACTAGACCCACAGAACTTTGAGGACATGTGTCACTTAGGCGCTATCTCGCTATACATAAAGAGTGAGCACCTTGCCATAGCGAGATAGCGCCCATCATTGATCCTGATTTGATCATGCGGATGACATTTGATGCATTGCTCAAAAGGAATATGGTGGGCCCCTTGTCACCATGTCACTATTTGTAACCTTCGTGCAACTCGCCATATAGCGACGATCATGGATCTGAGATAGATCTGATGATCAGTCTTTCATTTTTTTTTGAACAGGGCATGGGTCCAATCATTGATGACGTGATGAAATCCTGGCTATATTACCTGCTGCTTGGGGCCCATATTTGTTTATTTCTCAGCCAAGCGCTATGTCGCTAACGACAAGAAGAACAAGTTCCTGATAGTGACATAGCTAATCCTAGTGTCTTTTCTTTTCCCGGCGTATACATGTAGCCCATTAGATGCCAGCGTGTTCCAAAGATTTATAATTGATATCTAATGGAGTACTTTCTGGGACCCACTTACTCTGAAAAGTTGTCACTGTACTACTTTCCATCTAGGCGCTATGTCGCTAATGGCGAGAGACACCAATTCTCTGATAGCAACATAGCAATTTTTGGTGACTCATCAAAATTTGGGGTTAGAAAGATAAAGGCAAGTGAAGTCATCACTACCCTCGTTAATGCATCTGACACATAATAAAATAGCACGTACACCACGCAGCCTAAAAAAACTTACGATCATCGAAAAATTTAAAAGTGACTGCCGGACATTATTTTTGGTGAAGGCGTCATATTGCTAACGGCAAAGTGCCCAATTTCTTCGATAGCGACAAAGCAACTAATTGAAAAAGCTAACATTTTTGTTGATGCCTTTTGTACCTACATGTCTGTTGTAAATGTGATGAAATATATCTTAAACAATACAATCTCTGATCACCATATTTCCACTTGACGGTACCGCTTTTCAACTTAGCAATGGTTGCTATGTCGCTAAGGGTAAAATACTTGTATCTTTTCATAGTGAGATAGAGATTGTCGTAGATCTTTTAGGGATCGAGCATTCAGAAACACAAAAGAAAAGATGTGACTCACGGTGCAAAAATTTTGAAAAGGATGGGAATCTTCGCATATTTTTAGTTTCGTGCTCAAAAAATTTAAAAGAAAACAAGACCTAGGGTTTCGACAAAAATTTGCTTCAAAGACCTACAAAATATGACTTGGCTAGAAACCCTATTCACCATAGGTGGATCACAATCTGAATTCTTCTATACCTTGGACAAAGGAATTTGATTATGCAAAAATTCAGACCAACAAAACTATCATGGAAAAATTGTGACGAAGATGCCACCTGCAACTATTAGATTATCATAGAAAAATTGTGATGAAGATGACATTAAAACTATTGGACTATCATGTGTACAAGTCACAAAATGATTCCAACATATGAAATTAAGTGTACTACATAGGATAGTGATGACTGAATTTCCATGCCCTCCAAATTTGGTGGTTGTAACATTTATACCAATTTCATTTGTGTGATACACACTCTTTAAATACTCTAGGCAATTCCTAAGTGTGGATGTTTCAATTCCTTAGTGTCAAAACTTGAATATATTTCATGCTTATCGTTTCCTCTAGCAATTCTTATGTAAAACATCATTAAAATAATTGTTCCCTTTGACAGTGTCAAAGACTGTATATATACAATATTTTTGAAGTTGTTTTTTGCTAAATGAACCTTTTGTGATCAAGTCTTGTAAATATCTTGGTTGGTACAACTACAGATTTCTTACTGGCTTTGTACTAGTACCCAAGATTAACATTGATGACATTAGTAGAATTCCAAGTTTTGCTCTTGTATTCCTATTAATTGTACTTGATTGTCGAATATGTTAAAGAAGAAACAAATGCCAGTTAATTTACAAACTGTAACTGACCTGAATTGCTTGATGTATTTTTTAAATGTTGAGATGCATATACTAAGAATTTTTTGTTGCTGCAGGCCAAGCCATTGATTATAAAAAGTATTAAGATCAAGTTTAAAAATAATGTAGAGCAACAAATTTTCCTTCTACATCCGTGCACTATCTCCATGATTCCATGTTTGGTCCTTAGCCTCTTTGCAATAACCACATGATCGATAATTGCCAAATAGTGCCAACATACTATGTGGAAAGGCCCTTTCTAGATCATATTTCAATGTAACAATTTATCAAACGATGGCACTTTGAGGGGACAATGATCATCTTCAATCGTGTAACTTTGGCTCATTACTTCAAATTTGTTAGAAGATATAGAAACTTACTGACTGTAAACAACAGGTATGTTCTTAGGAAAAAAACCCATACTCATTGTAAACAACAGGTATGGACTTAATGCATATTTCATGAGTTGTGGTTCATAAAAACCGATACTCATCAGCTTGAATTGTTTGTTTAATACCTAATGCATTGAGGTGATGCTTACAATTTGAATTCATAACAACCATTTCTCATCAACTTAAATTTTTTGTTTAGTACCCATTGCATTGACGTGACACTTACAAAGTTGAAGTATTGCAACTTCCTAGAAGGTCTGCCTACTCAATTCCATGATGATCCAACTTTCCTTGATCCTTGGGAGAATGATGTAGGAGCATCAAGGTCAAGGTTGAAGGCATGAGAAGACATTAAGGTCTCAAGATAACCAACATGACCATGTTAGATGTCCAATTTATTTGTAGGTATATTTTCCTGTGAAGAAAGACCACACCTGACAATATGAATCTAGAAGAAAATAATGAGACAATGGCTGCATTGTGGCCTCAATTCTGAAGAAAACCTGATAAATGTTATTATCCTTGCAAAAATTGTAAGGGTTTAAAGAATCAAATAATTCTAATCACAACAGCCCAGAGTCATTGTAGGCAATATGGTCATGTTGAAGGGGGCCATGATTTTCATCCATTGCTGAATGTGGATTTCCTACTGGAGGAACATGGAGGTGTGAATATCCAAGCTGAGGATAATGCTCCCATGGAAGAAGATGATAATGTGCCAGAGGACATGATTGAAGAAGATGGTATTGGGGCAAGTGATGAAGAGGCTCACAATGATGGTACTAGCGAATCTGATAATAATGATGAAGATGGTCTTGATATACCTTTACTTGAGAAGGCACACGAGCCCTTATACCCAGGCTCCCAAACAACTCTACTATCGGCTATAGTGTTGTTGGTGAACTTAAAGGTTATGAATAGCATATCCAATGTAGCAATGTCACGTATGCTAAGGTATGTCATTTTTGTCATCTTCAAGGTTAGCATACAATTACTATTCATTATATTAACAATGCATATTTGTTGTTGTAGGTTGATTAGTGAGTTTTTGTTACCACCATCAAACATTTTGCCTCGTTCGTACCGAGAATTATCTAACATTATGGATCAGATTGGAATGAAGTATCAGACAATACATGCATGTCCCAATGATCACATTCTATATCATAAACAACATGAATTTGCAAAAGAATGTCCTGATTGTCATGTTAGTAGATATTGGTCAGATTAAATAACAAAAAAAGTTCCTCACAAGGTTCTTCAGTACATTCCCATTATTCTATGTCTGGAATGGTTATTCAGGTGCAATAGCTTGGCACAATTTATGGATTACCATGCATGCAATAGAAGTCAGGATGACATTATGTGAATGCCTTTCGATGGTTCTGCATTTAAAGAGATAGAAGAAACATGGTCACACTTTAAAGAAGAACCTCGTAATCTGAAACTTTCATTGGCGGCGGATGGTGTCAATCCATATGGAGATATGAGATCTGTTTACTTAGTATGGCCTATTTTTGTTATTAACAATAACATTCCTCCTTGGATGTCCATAAAGAGGGAGCACATAATGTTGTCAATGATTGTGCCAGGTATTTTTCTTTTTATAGTTATCTAAATTAATTTATAAATAGTGCATGAAAATGGTTATAATAATTACATAATGTTTATGTTCATTCAATTGCTAGGTAAATATTAAGTTAAAGATATGAACGTGTATATTGATCCCCTAATTGACAAGTTGTTGAAGTTATGGAATGACATCACTATGTATGACATCTCTAGACCGATAGGACATGCAATGCTTGTATGGACAATACATGATGCCCCTGGGCTAACTCATTTTTGCGGTATGTTATATTGTTAAGATCACATATTTTTGGTCTGTTATAGTGCTTACACATTACTATCAAATGCTTAAGTTGCACATGATAATTGTACATGATCCAATTATAAATGATCTTTTAGGTCTTTAGAAAAAGGGAAAATTTGCATGTCCAGTTTGTGGTTCGAAGATGAAATGTCATCATTCGAGAAGTTTAGGAAAGCAGGTGTTTGATGAGTTTAGACACTTTCTCCACAATAATCATAGGTGTCGAATTGCCAAAAAAAATCTTTTCAATGGGAAAGAAGAGACATCATCAAGGCCACAAAGAATGACACCTCATTTATGGAAGTTGGAATACGATCGACTAAATCGTCGAGGTAATGTCCAATTTGTCATCCAAAGTTTACAATTTGTATTTTTATATTGTCTTATATTTACTAATGCTGTAACTGATGCTCGTGAAGGTCATCAAGGCATCAATGACCAACTTCCTAGAGGAATGAAAAGTTATCCTACTCAATTTAGTAGGTTACCATACTACAAGGATTTCCTAATCGCGCATTTGTTTGATGCTATGCATATTGGAAAGAATGTAACAGAGACACTATGGAAAATGTTGGATGGAAGGTATGATAGAGAACAAATTGCTAAAATTTGTACTGACATTCATGAATCTAATCATACACTAAAATTTTTCATTGAATCAAATAGGAATGGAGATCGCATAAATACAAGTGCCCTTCCTTGATTATTAATGGAGCAACAAAGTGATGCATTAAAAGAAGTCATAAAAAAAACAAAATTTCCAACAGGATTTGCTACAAATATAAGCACTCTTCTATCAAAGAAAGGTGATTTTGGGACAGGGTTGAAGACACATGATTGGCATACCTTCCTCAAGGTAAGTCATGTTTTCTATTTACAGTATATTTATAAGATTGAATGTAGTACCAATTGCATTATTTAATAATATATTGAAATGATCATTTTTTAACGATTGTAGTTCGTCCTACCTCTATCCCTTCCACAATAGTTTGACAACAATATTAAACAAGTTATATATGATCTTGGAAAATACATGAGGTTAGAAGAGTATTTTTTCTTAGATTTGTAGCTTTTTATCTGAAATCTATTGTATAATTTTATTTGAAATCTCCTCTATGTGTTTTTGTGTGTTGAATTTCATTTAGGTGGTTATCATCTAAAGAAATTGATAAAAAAGATATAAAATATTGGAAGAGAAAAATTCCACAGCTTATGTGTGAAATGCAAAAGTGTTTACCTCCAACGTTTTTCAATGCTCAAGAACACTACCTCATACATCAAGTTGAGGAGATTGAATTGTGTGGACCTGTACAAGTTAGATCAATGTGGATGGTTGAGAGGCATTTGAAATTTATGAAGGGCATGGTTTGACAAAGAGCACATCCTAAGGGTTCTATGATAGAGGGATATATGATATACCAAACCATGGTGTTATCAGTGAATATCTTCCAAAGTTTGTAGCAGGTATCCATCTAGATCACATTTGGGATGCCAACTGTAATGACAAATTCAAAGGGGAGTACCTGACGAGGAAAGGTAGATTGACGAGGGTGAGAGGTAATTATAAGTTTTTTTTTGTAATTTAACAATTCTTATCCATCATCAATATATATAAGTTGTTTCTAACTGGTGTAATTGTCTTCTTTATAGTTGGTCATGAGTGGGATGCACTACACTTGTATATTGCAAACAATCTTGATTGGATGACAGTGTGGATTGAATAGTCTCAAAAAAATGGTCGCTCATTAACATGGGATGGTGTTGCATCGTTGGTTAAAGAAGCTCATCGTAATGGAGATCCCAATGTTATGCCAATGGTACTTGATCTAATATATGGCTTAAGAGATACAAAGGTATGCATAAGATTACTAATCATGAGACATAAGTTTAATATCAACTCATAGATCAATGAGAAGATTCTTGACATGTTTGAATAATTGCAGGTCAAACAGCACAAAGCTATGTACTACCATGGCTATAAATTTTGCACAAAAAAGTTAGTTGAAATGAAAAAAACGTGTGATTTCGGGATAAGTGTTGTCTTTGTGGTCACTAATATTTCATCTAGAACTGACATACATCCTCAATAATCTGAAAATCGATACTATGGCATTTTGGATGATATACTTGAGTGCGACTTTAATTCATTCAAAATAGTTCTATTTGTCGTCAAATGGTTTAGGTTACAACTGAATTGAAATGATCTTGATAGGACTTTTATTGAACATGACAGTGGATTTACTATGATTAATACAAGGTCATTTGAGCTAGTCAGAGATGAGCCCTATGTTCTTTCAAGTCAATGCGAGCAAGTGTTTTACTTTGGTGTTCTAGACAAATCAGGTTGGTCATTTTTTGTTAGACATGACCCAAGAGGAAGGCCGGTAAAGTATAATGTGATCGAAGAAGAAGATATTGAAGAAGCACAAGAGGAAGTAAATGATTATAAGGAACAACAGTTACCCAGTGATGAAGAAGAAGAAGATGGTGATGATTTTGGTCATGCTAATGATAATGGTGATAATGATGATGATGATGTTGATGACGATCATGATCATGGTGACGAAGATGGTGATGATCATGGCGATGATGGTCATGATGATGATAGTGATCAAGAGGATGATGATGGTGATGAAGATGGTGGTGGTGACGATGATCAAAGTGACGAGTATGATGATGGTGATGATGATGATGACATAGATGATGATTATGATGATCAATGAAATCTTCAGGTACGATCAATGTCAACTATGATGGGGTCTTGTATGACCAAATATTTCTTTCCAAACCATATGTGCACATATAAACATTAAGTAGAACATGCCAAATATTTTTTTAGATATAAACATTAGTTACGCTAAATTTTTAACTTAAGACAAATGATTTACATATACAATCTACTTTATTAGTAATATTTTTTTGGTAGGTCTATTACTTTAATTTCCCTGCTGATTTCTAAGACTTACTAATTTTTTTCACAGGGCGATATGGATGCACCATGTCAGACACATTTAGTAGAGGTAAACATTATTGTAAATTTTAATGTTAATATAGAAACAAATGTCCTATTATTATGTTCTTTTCTTTATGGCTTTGGAGTTATTTTGATGAAAGTATACGAATATTTGATGTCACAACTGATAGGAAAAAGCTACAATGATCGCTGATCAAATGCAATCTAAAATACAAGCGTCATATCTACATGACATTGGCCTTAGTACTGATCCTATATTCATCACCCAAAAAATTACATAAAGATACACTGATAAGCTTGTTCAAATTATCATCAAGGGTGACAGAAGTGAGGAGAAAGAGGCACTAAGAATAGAATTGGACTGTAGAATGCAATCTTTGAAAGTAAGCAGTAATTCGACTAAAGTAATAATAGAAGTTCAATAGATATTAATATTTTATAGTATCTTATGGATCATGATCTCTAATTTTATGTGTTCTTGTATAGACATATGTGCTAGTTGCGACATAAAATGTTGAACATGGTCAGGGTTGTTTCACAGTACCTTCGTGTAAGTAACACTTTGTTTGTTTTGATCAACATTATAACACTTACCTTTTCTTTGTTGACGTTTCTCACTAGTATCCCATTTGATCTTTATCCATTGCAAATGTCTTTGCTAAAAATATTCTATTCTTCAGCTGATGATGAAGTGCGAACTCCTCCTTCGGTTGGCGGTCCACTATTGTCTGCTACATTATCGGCAACAAGGACCATGCAAACATCATCGTCTATGCCTAGTAGAACTGGTAAAACCTTGTTTTGCTATATTTTGTAATGTGCTATATTTTGTAATGTCTTTCTACAAGTTGATGAACAACGAAGTAGCACATTAGTGCTTAAATGATGTCTACAGAAGCTTGCATACACACAAACACATGCATACACACACCACGCATACATACATACATACATACATACATACATACATATATATAGCCCCACATAGAGAGACATGGACATATGCAAGGAGGTAGACCAATAAAGAGTAGTACTAAAATTGTCATTTAATTGTTATGATGTTTTAGTTGATAGAGCAACAGAGAGCAGTACTACTGAAGCTGATCCATTTCCTGGAGTAGTTCGTGTGATTAGTACTAGTTCGTATGAAAGGACATTGTTGCTGAATAAGAAAACTAGGTTTCCATTAAGAGAACGAAAGCTTCCAGGTGCTTTAAAATTGATATTTTTTAAAGTGTAAATTTAGTTTACTTTTACATTACTCATTTTGGACTAATAATTCCTGTATTCTTTTGTAGGTAATAATGCTTTCTTTGAACATCTTTTTCATATGACATTGAGACTATTTGGACCCACCATACGTAACAGGTACGTAGTTTCATAACATTGCTACATAATTTTTATTTTCTTCTATTTATTGTAATATATTAAAGTTATTGATCTAACAATCTATTTGTTTTTAAAAAGGTAGAATTTACAAGCTGCGGAATTAAAAAATTAGTTGATTGCATCCATTGAGGAGAAATTTGGGAAAAATATTTTTGACACTGGCCTACTTCTGAAAAGAGCAGCTAAGCATATAAAGACTGTGAGGGATCAATATAGAAGGGGTCTTAAGGATAACCCAAAGTACGACCGTCCTCCCATGATTCCACCAATGGAGTGCAATGAAATAATAGAAGATGCAAAGGAGAAAATTCTATGTGAAGATAGAGATAATGAAGCAGCACAGGGCAAAAAGAGGTATGTCATTATAGTATTAAGTACATTGTAATCATGCACTAATTATTGATATTTGTAAATATATAATCTAAGATGTTTGAAATTGTTCATAGATTGTAGGACACATCCGTGGCTACAAAAGCGAGAATAGAAAAGGTTGGCCAACACAAACTTGGCTCTAGTGGCTATATGAATCTGTAGTCTCGACTTGTAAGTAGAGCAATGAATTTTGTTTTTTTTTTTAATATAATGTTGCAAACAGTATTGTTTAATGAAACCATACATGGAAAACTGACGTTATCAAGAAAAAACCATAGGGCACAAATTTCAATGTGGATGTCACAGATGAAGATAGAAAAATTGCCTTGAAGGACGGCTATAAAGTTGTGGTTGCACACCTACGTGAAGAATCTGTAAGCCTTGCCCAAGAATCCAGTGCACCAAATGATATCTCACAGGTAAATTGGTTAGATGAAAAGTAAATGAAATTAAATAGTTGAGAAGATTCTTTTTTGGTATTAGTTTTAAACGTAAATTGACTACATAACAATGTGCATAACATTTTACTGCAGCCTTCATATCCTACCACAGAACCTGCTCCTGATGAAGGCCATGATGTGCATTATAGTGGTGGAGGTATTAATTTGCTATTGGAAATTAATTATGCAATTATGAATACAATTTAAAATCTTCAATTGGAATTTGACGTGTATCCTTTTTTGAATATTTCAGAGCATGTTGAACATCATGCTGAAGGATTGGACCATGTTCCAAGTGTTCAACATGTTGACGCGGTGGCAGATCAAAATGTTAATGTACATGATGTGGCATTTTCAAGTAAGAAAAATGCATTTTATGTTGTACTCGTACTTAATTACAAACTTGTAACAGTTAGAAAAAGAAAAAGAGTATGCCAATTTATCGCATTCACTTGTTCTTGCAACAGAGCCCCCTTTGGTGCAGCAACCTCCTGCTTCTCCAAAGAGAAGGAGTCATCGTAATTTGACATTACATGTGCCAGAAGAGGAGGAGAATGAAGCAGATATGGATGTCCCTATGAGTGCTTTTCTTAAAAGAGCTCAGAAAAAAAAAAAAAAAATGATGTTTTAAAAATCTTCTTTGATAAACCTTGTTGGATAATGAAAGAACTTTGTTTTAAGTAATTATGTATGAATGATGCGTATTAATATAGATTTTTATTTTATGTTAATGAATATTGTTATGTGTTAATGAATTTTTGATTAGTATTGTGTATTAATGATTTTTATATCATATTAATGAATGTTATGTGATTGTATTGATTGAATGTTATAGTTCATAAATGGATGAATGAATGAATGAAGTATGTAATTAGATGATAATGGGTACTTTAGATTGATGTTAGGGGGAAGGGGGTGAGGCCAGATGAGCTTCCACCTTCACGTGGTTGGCCTTGTTAAGTAGAGAATATTATAGTATTCTTGAAACCAAGTGAAGCTCAAATTTTAAGTCTTCAAACACACATGCCAATTCTCTTTAACGAGACTGAAGTTTTTTTTCTTGTAATAGTCTCATTGCAGTCATCTTTTGGTTCCTTGAACATATAGTTCTTGCTTAGTTTAAATCCCAATTATTAGATATTTGTCCACATTGGAGTTAGTTTGGCATAGAAACCTGCATATTTTATTATATATATTTAGTCAACTGAAAGCAATGTAGAAAGCATTCACATAGTTGATGTCTAACAAAAGAAGACAAGATGCATATACTATTTAGCATGGAAATCCTTGTAGGTGAATTGTGTGTGTATGTACACACACACATATACGTATGCATGTATATAACTTCAAACAAATGTGTAGACTCAATTAGCAAGAGACACCAACCTCAAATCCTGCAATGCAGAAGGAACTGACCTTTGAAATGCAAAGTGTTTATAATGTAGGTAGATTTGACTTAGATCTCCTTCGAGGTCTTCAACAAATCTGCCTTGTACTTATGAATGATCCACCAAGATTTGAAATATTGTTTTTCAATAAATGCTCTAAACTTGGAATATACCTTCATTAAAATTTTGCCTTAGATCTTCTCATCATATTCAAAATAAGCCTTCACATGTCTGTTCACTTAGGTCTGATTTAGGTCTTCCACAAATTTGGCTTATAATTATGCTCTTGAATCTCTTAAAATCTTCTTTGTATTCAAATGATATTTAATGAATTGATTGATACAAATTTCCTCATACTTGAATCCAAATATCATTGTCATTGTCAAACATAACACAGACATAAAATCATTTTGGTTATTCGCTTTTTATACAAGCTAGTCTTATCTCTTTGGTTTTCACAAGTCATGCACTTATGCATCTTTGGGATATCCACAAGCTATTAGAGATGTTTGGATGGTTCATGCCCTTATTTTTTTTGTGTTTTTTGTAGGGTTTTTGCCATAAAGTCTAAGGACAGACATGTTGGATGTTTGTGATAGACATGTCCACCTATAAGAAAAGTATAAAATGTAGAAAAAATGCAAAGAAAAGCTTGTAAGGGTTTTAGGTGTCTTTAGGCCTAGTATAGCTCGTAAGGGTTTTAGGTGTCTTTGGAAGGGTTAGTGAAGTTATAAAACCTTTGAAAAGGTTAGTGAAATATATTAAAGGCATATATGATTGTAAGTTGTTGAAGTTGACACTTTGTGTCAACTAAACAACAAATTTCAGTTTATAACTAACTGGTAACCGTCAGATAGTTAGACAGCAGTGGTTGTTTATTGTTGTTTGGTTATTTAGAAGTGATTTGTCAAGTGTTTGGGGGAGAAGTAGAGTTGGGGTGGTGAGACAAGGCATTGTGAAAAAATTATAATCAATAAAATAATCTTGTTCTCTGCAATTCAGTCTCTGTCCCATGGAATAGTGAGTTCCTATGATGTATCAAATGCATTTTGACTAATATTTAATGTGAGAATATTTTATTATTTTTTTTATCTTGTCCACGCATTCTTTTAATTTTCATTGCGGGTTGAGTAAGGAATAATAGACTGGTGCATTCAAACCAGTGACTGGTTAGGCACAATCAACTGTACTTATTTTGAAGTTTCCAATGTAGATTCTCTCCTACCACCTGTAGTCATTGTTATTGGTGGGAGACAATGAGGTTGTGATAATTTATTTGTACTATATTAACCAAATGCAAGAGTGTGGGAAAACTTGGTGCAAGTGCAGTGTTGGACGATAATTGTTGATGGAGGTTTAGCCTGGATTAGACACCAGTCTAATAGACAGTGGATCATTTCATGTTTGAAGATGTTTGGGGGGTGAATCCTTCATGTTTGGGGGGTGTCTCTGTTACCAAAAATGAGAGAGTAGAGCACTGCTAGTGTTATGATGGGTAAAATATGTCTTTCATTGTGATAGACTATTTCTAAGTCATCTGTGTTGTTTCTTGCTATTGTCAAGCAGTCTTTGTTTTCCTTCAGACCATAAACAAAATTATCTACCATTTTTGCTAATGATAAAATTTTTACTTGAACAATGATAAAGTTTATTAGTAATCATTATAGTGGAACAACTTTTGACTTGTTCAAAAATTTTAGTTGAAGGTGTTGGAATTGATAGTGAACCCCAAGCTCCTAGAAATCACTTGCAACCAAAATGCATGTTACATCTTTTTCTGAGAGAGAATATGATCCAAAAAGCATGCCTACTTTGGTGATTTGGCTATTATTGCAGCACTACAAAGTGTCTTATAGTGTTTCTCATTTTCTTAAATAATAGCCAATTAGTTCATGATTTCATCATATCTTATAGTGGAACAACTCCAAGAATCTTGGGTAAATTGCTTGCTATAAGAATTTCTTGTATAGGACACTCAATAATGTGGGCTAAGTGGTGGGCACAAAGAGGAACAAGAAAGGATCTATACAAGTGCACGGTGCAGTAGAATTCAAAAATGAAATTATCTTAGTTTCATTTTGATTCTCCTTTGTTACCCTCACATACATACACAGCTCACTTCAATTCTTCAATGCTCTCAAACTTATACACATCCCTTATCAGCAAATCTGGTCATAATTCTCCTAAAATTTACAAATATTCCTGGAAATAGTAGCTATCTAAGACTCAGGAATTAGATATAAATGAGTTGAGACCAGCATTTATAATTAATGAACAGGATTGAAAATAATTTTGATTTTGTAGGATGATTTGATATGTAGCAGCAGAATTCATCCTTGTTTACTTCTGATTTATACGACCAGTGCCTTATCCATTGGGCAAGAAATTGACTATTGGCGGGAGATCTAATTCAAATAACTTGTATAAGAATTAATCAACTGCAATCACCCATCTCCATTCTTATGCAATATCCCTTTTATGAACTCATAAACCCTATTGATTTACTGAAGCATTTATATAATTGCTTGAATTAAAAGCAAAAATAAAACCAACATACAACCCATCTAGACTGCATTTAGCCAAATAAACCTTATTTAAATGACTTCAAAGTAAACAAACCCATAAACTAGAGACAGAAATTGATGATCCATAGATATAGTGTAAATACCCCTTTGTATTATCCTTTTCATATGACTAATACAATAACTAATAGAAAACCAATTGAATGCCTAGAATAGATTGCCATTTCTGTCATTTCAATTTGCTTATTAGAAAGTAAAATGGAAGCAAACTCAAAACCTTTGCGTACTATTGGACCGACTAAATATGTACTCTTCTTGAAAGAAACAAAAAATTGCACAAGTCTCGGACCATCACAATGCCTTGAAAACTCATTTATATAGCATGAGTTGCAACAAGCAAAGGGCAATTGTGATCTAACAAGTGTCCAAGGAACAAAGCATCATACAAAAGACAAAAACAATCACAACAGAATGCTAGGCATATCAAATATTCCTTCAGGTAGGCCTGTTCTAGTTTTTGTTGTGAATCATAAACTTCTAATTTATCTCTCATTATTCCAGCTCCTCAGAATACGTGGTTACCAAGCTGGCCAAAGAAGGATGATCTTGTGATACCTCCAAATCAGTTTTCTCCTGTGGGTTCTCACTACTTTCAACCTGAGCAGGCATTATTACCTTTTCCCCTTCTTCTTTTTTCAGTTCTGGTGCAGAGGTGTCAATAACCTGCACCTCGCCTTCTAGTTTCTCATCATCATCTGAATTGTCCTCCTCTAACTGCCTGTCCAACAGAAGATTTGCCATCCAAGTGTCAAATTGTATATCATCCGGCCAGCTGAACTGTAGGATATCATTTTTCTTTTTTAAAATATAACTAGCCTCCTTTTCAAAACCAACAAATTCTTGCTTCAAAGAATCAAAAAATAATTGGACTTTAACCAATTCCTCTGTCATGGTGGCCCACCAGGCATGCCCCTTTTCATTAATAACTTTATTTATCCTTGTATAGAAAAGGTCATCCAATTCTTTACTCCACTCTTCCTTATTTTTCAATTTCTTCTTTCTATCCAAGGCATAAGGAAATAGATCAAATTTTTGATTCTTGGACTTATTCAAATAAGAAACAATTTTTAGTTGCAGAGCAACTCTCCTATTACCAAAATCTGACAGGTCATTAGCAATGTCATACAATTTTTCAACATGGTCATGGGAAGACTTTATAACTGAATAACATAGAAGGGTGATTTCCTTTTCCCTTCTTCCCCATTTATTAACAATAGGCTTCAGGGTATCATCATGAGTTTTCAATTCCTCCCATATATCTATTACTTTTACCAACTGATCAAAGAATAAGGGCCACTCAATTTTGTCTGCTAAATACATTAGAGCCTTTCTAAGCTTATCCTCATATTGTGTATTTAACTCTACATGTAAGGCCCATAGTTTTCTCTTCTCTTCTTCAAATTCCTTAGTTGTATAATATTTAGGCCTTTGAGGTGTTTTTGGTATCTCTAGAAGGGGGGTGGATTTAAAAGGTTCCACTGGAGGATGGGGGTATGTTATTCTTGGCCTTGTGGATTTCCCCATTGCCTTATTTTCAAGTTCAATTCTCCTTTTTACCTCCCTATTATAGGCCTCAAGAAGTGTTTCATATTTATTTTGTAACTCAGACATAACCTGTTCCTCCTTCTTAGCAGTGGCCAACACAAACTTAGAAGAATCCACATTCCAATATGTTGCCTGTACATGTGAAGTGTCAGCAACCCTTCTTACAAGTATATTTCCCATCAACCCAGACTCATTTGATTGTGATGGTGTGGCTCTAGATCCCTTTCACAATGACCAACTGACCAATGCAGCTTGATCTTCAATGAATGAAGTGCCTTGGAAGTCTCTTCTATTTGGGTCTTGCAACTCCAATCTACTTGAAATAGAATTGAAAATTAATGCATCCGCAATATCCCAATTGGGCAATAATAAAATGTTAGATGCCTTTATCATTTTCCTCCCCTCCTCAGGGCTTATATTCTGCAATTCCTTAATCATTTCTTCTTTAATTTGGTTTTGCATGGAAGTTTCATCCATTTTTGGATGCTCTGTTTTCATCTTTTTACATTTCTCCTAAAAAACGTTCATCTTTGTCCTCCATGCAAACTGTTGAAAAGCCCTTGATTTCACAAAACTGTCATCAGTCAAAAATTGATGACTTGCCTACTCTAATACAGGGTCCAACTCCCTACCTCTATAATCAGCTATTGTTAGATCCAAACTTGGGAGAGGAAGTTCTGGAGGGTTACCCTCATCTAATTCTTCTTGAGTAATAAAAATATCTCCCTGTGATCCCATTTGTTCAACCTTTTCACCAGTGAGCTGCTCTTCTCTAATCCTCAAAGGGGACTGGGTGGGTGAATATTCCTCATCTTGAGGCCTTGCTTCTGTCATTACCTTTTGCCTCTTAGGACTAGGCTCTTCAGGTCTCTCCTCTTGGGATATACTGGTAGATCCTATTATTTGTTTGCCCTTGTCTATAGGAACCCTTTTATTCTGAATTATAGTATATCTAGGCCTCTTTTGTACAATTATTTTATCAGTTCTCACATTTGGAGTGAAAGCCAACCTCCTCATGACCTCTCTAGCCTTATTAGGATATGAATCAATAAAAAATTGTTTCTTTTCATTCATGACCTCCATTATTTTTGGGAAGGTATTCATGAGCTTACTTATTTTGTCAGCCTCTATGATAGCATTATCCAAAGGATCATATTTATTATCAAAATAATGAATGAATTCTAAGACCCAGGAATAAACTCTCCATTTTTCTTTTTTAGTTTCCTGCTCTTGCAATGAGAATTCATTCCTTATAATATCCTCTAGATAATAAGAATCGTGCTTGACCGGTCCCAACTTGATTCTATGCCTCAACATTTGATTGAAAAATCCCTCAGAATCACAAAAACGGGGATGAGAGACATCCATCATATATTTCTCCAAAATTTTATGCAAAAAGATTCATCCCCCTTTTGTAATCACAAACTGATGGGCCACTGTGCAGGTAGGGAAAATTGACCCTAATCGCCTTTTCAACAAAAACATTTCTTCCACTCCCCCTAACTGCCATGAAACTTCAGCCATTCCCACCTTCAAAGGAACTTGGTAAGGCAAAACATGAGGGTTCCCCTTGGAACCATAGATTCTAAAAATAGTAGAAATAGGGTAGGGGATGATATCTCCCCAATTATGTGAAACTTTCAAGTCATGGGGGTTATCCATAGGCCTGATGAGACTCATTAGTACCCTAGGGATTCTAGGATTGTCACTCAATATGAGGCATCTCAATTTAGCAGCAAAATATCTATCAAATCTGACAAAACTAGCATTACTTGCATCCCAGGTCATATCTGCACTCCACAACTAGACTAGAAGTATTTCCCCATTCTCCTCTCTGTTTAGTTCCATCTCATTACCAAAATATGTCACTACTTTGAACAAAAACATATGCATTAATAGAGAGTAGTGACCAAAAGTTTTTTCCACCTTGCCCTTCGCAATCCCAACTAAACCAATGTGAATTTCTTTAGCCAAAAAGGAAGCAAAATAAAAAATAACATCTACACCAAAAGAAGCAATCTGAACCATCATGTACATGAAACCAATGGGCATAAATTCTTGCTCATCTTCACCAAAAACTCGGCATAAGGTCCTGTATATCTCTATAGCCTGGAAAGTGAAAAGACTCTTCTTAAAAGGCTCTCTAGAGGCTACAGTAATTACTGGAAAAGTTCCTATTGTACCAATATGTGCCCTTGGTGCACCTCCCCTAATTACATCCTTCTATGTTTTATATTCATTCTCTAATTCTAGCATATTGATTTGCACATGGTAGCCTGATAATGGTTCCAGGTGAAAAACCTCTCTAATTTCTTCAAGAATAATCGAGACCAAAGGCATACCATCCTTTCTTCTTACAACCCTAATGGCTTGGTCATAATTCTTAGCAATGGCTTCAAGAAAATCATAATCCATGAAAACACTTGGGACTACTAACTTTCCCAAATCAAAATTCCAGACATTACCATGCAGGGCAAACAACTTTCTTTCCGAAAACCACTTTTTAAACAAGATAAGGCCAGTTTGAGTAGTTGTTGCATCCCTAACCCAGTTCCCCTTGTCATATAGGCCATCACCAATTTTAAGCCTAGGGTTTAAGGAAATTAACTTTTTAACTTGTGCAGGTTGTACAGTAGATTCTAGGAGTAATTCTAATAAATCATCATGGACATTCCTATCCACATAATTAATTTGCCCAGAGAATGGTTTCTTAGGAGGCATTTTGACAGTATTGAGAGAATTGGAATGCCACAGAGGTTATAATATGAGTACTTACTTGACTTGTTGAACTTGTTCTTCTCTGAACTTCTAAAATTTCTCTCGAATGATAGAAGAATAGTTTCACGTCTTTACCAGGCTTAACACGACACAATCAATTAGGCTCTTGTGCTTAGAAAATTTGCAATCTTTGTTCGCGTGGGACTGGAATTAATGAAAATCTCTGTGTTATACTCTGTTTCTCCCACACGCGAAGCTTTCACTTATCATAAATGCGCTGAACAAAAAAATAGAGTGGCGTCGCACTTTCTTTTTTAAACTTGTGCCATTGATCCTTGAAAAATCCTACGATCTGGGAATGACAACTAAGCTGACTCAACTTTCTTCTTAACACATTGGTAGTCAAGCCAATAAAACACCTCCACCTCTACCTTTCCTTCAAGGCTAGCACTTCAAACCGGGCCCATGCATGACTACGCATACGTGTCATCAACTCGCTAACTCGTTATACATAATTCTCGAGCACCTTTCCACAACGAGCTAGCGATGATCATTGATCTTACTTTAATCGTGTGGTAGACAATTGAAATAACCTTTAAGAACACAATGGTGGGTCCATTTCTCGTTAACTCACTATACCTAATTTTTGCACATCTCTTTATAGTGAGTCAATGAGCGTCATCAATCTAGACTTGATCTTGTGGACAATAATTTTACTTCAATAGTAGTCGGCCACACTCGCTAACTCGCTATACTTAACTTTCGAGCACTTCTTCATAGCGAGTCAACGCCACCCTATGATCCCAGCTCGATCTCACGATCAGAAATCTTCATACCTAGTACACGGGAAGTGGGTCCATGATATCGCTGTCCATGATATGGGCCCTATAGATTTCTACCAAGCATTGGTCAAAAGTTTGACCAATGGATGGTAGAAAATGCCCTGACAACGGCAACATTTTTCGACCACTGTATTCATCGAAATTTCAACCAACCTACTGGATGGTCAAATTTTTGACCAAAAAGTTTTCAACCAGTGCCATCTAGTTTTCTACCATGCATTGGTCAAAATTTTGGCCAATGCCCCACAGATTTCTATCAAGCATTGGTCGAAAGTTCGACCAATGAATGGCAAAAAATGGCTCAACAACCTGGACATTTTTCGACCAACGTATTGGTCAAAATTTTGACCATCTAGTAGGTTTGTCAAATTTTTGACTGAAAAATTATCGACCAATTCGTTGGTCAAATTTGGTCAAAGATTGGTCAAAAAATGGGTCAAAATTTTGACCAATAAAGGTCGAAAAATGAGCCCAAATGTACTAGTGCATGTAAAGTTGTGACCACAACAAAGAAACAATGGTATTGACAAGAAATGAATGTTATTTGTTATCTTAGTAATTTCAAAACTATGTAAGATATTTTATATTATAAGTAAATTCTTTTCCCATCAAGATGAGTTAATTTTTTATAAATTTTATGGAAATAAAAAATTTATATAAAAACTTTAGCTCAGTAATAATAGGTATTTTAGTAATATTAAAAAGATTTATATGTTTTGTTATCTATCTTCAACCACCCATTAACCAAAATTGGGCTTGCATTTCATATTGCTCATAATAAAATTACCCTATTTCTAAACTAGTGTTTAATATCCATAATCATAATCACAAAATAGTCCTTATGTTTGGACAACCACCAACATGTCTAATTAAATAATCAACATAACACATAAAGTGGAATACATGAACAATATAGATAAGCAGGCGACTTAAACATCATAAACTAAGGCTTGGTTCCTAGATTAAAAGTGTTAATGAGTCAAAGGGTATGTGCAAGATCATGGTCAACCAAACTATGCCCTTAAGTGGCAATAAAAAATTAAAAAATCAAGGTTATGTAAACTTGACATGCAATTTTCTACTTGTTATTAACTTTATATCAAAAAGTTGAGAGAAAAGAATATCTAGCAAATTGAATCTAGTTTCTAAACTACTAGGACTTATCTCAAAAAAATAAAAATTGATTGGTCAAAATTTTTAATTTTAATGCAATATTACAAAAATGTTAGAACAAAAATAAGAAGTAGATGTATGTTTGACCACCTTAATCAAAATCAAATGATAATATTTTTAATAATATTCTAGATATAAGTAGTAGACTCATGCTTGGATGTGACACATATTTTTGGGTATTTTTATTCTAAATAAATAATAATTAATTAATTTTTGACTTTAGTATCTTTGGAATAAAAAAGGTATCATGTCTGGCCAACTTAACTAATTCAAAACTCTGCAAAATTCAATTTTTTCATTTTTTTCCCTTATTTAAGAGGAAACATATAATGTGATGCATCTTTTGAATTTAAAAAATGTTGTACCATTTGAAAGTTATATTTTTTTTTCAAGTAGTGTGTCAGTCAACACTTTATATGTAAATCCATTAGAAAACAAGTAATAGTTACTTACTAAACTCATAATTTGACAAACCTTACATTTATGGAAATATAAGAACATCCTTAAGAAACCCCTTTCATTTCATCAAATTTTGGTGGAAAAAACGTCGTCAGCTACATGTTTGAAGTAAAAATCATATAAAAACAAGCCAAAAGCACATTTTTTGGATATTTTTTAAGTTGACCATATAGGTTTGGTATCAAAAGATATAGTAGACCTTATCAAGATATTAATTTTTTTCATTTAGTATCAAGGTGGGTGGGAAAGAGTTAGAATAGATTTTGAAATGGTTTGAGATATTTCAAAACTATAGATTTTTTAGATCGCAACTTTTTGGCACACCATGATCCTACACATACCCCAAAGATGACTTATTTTCCAAGCTTAATTTCTTCCTTAAAGTGTGATGTTTAAGATTGGCCGAACTTATCTAATTTATTAATAATAAATGCTATTAAAGAACTACAATTGACCATAATAAAATAATACCACACATTATAGTATATAGTGTCATAATACAATGACTCAAATGAATCAATTTTCTATAGTTTAAAACATGTAAGTTGTATATATCGACCAACCATATTTTTATAATACGCTTCTTAAATATATTGCAACTAGCACTTGCACCTATAGGAGGTGCAAGGGATGGTCGATAATGAATTATGTAATGAAGTATATAAAAATATCAATTTATGATGACAAACATAATAAATTTCAACGTCATTTCAATTAAATATGATATTGTGGAGAATCATAATCTAATAAAAGAATGTAAGAATTAGGAAGACAATAATGATTATTTTATTAGCATTTAAAATACACATAATTTTGTAAAAAAACATAATTATATAACTTATGTAATAAATAAAAAAATCATATGATCCTTTTATTTTATTTTAAAAACTCTTATTTAATAAATTTCAATAACATTTTTATTGGTCAAGTTCAACAATATGAAGCTTATATTTTTTCCATAACCTAATGATTATCTAAAACATAAACACATATTGAAAGAGATCTTATATCATCACTTACATTATAAATGTCTATCTTCTGAAAAATAACTTATATGGAAACTTTAATTTGCAATCATAAGCAATCTTCTTAATGACAAAACTATCCTACAACCTCCTTTAAGAGAAATTTGCATTCCATTAAATTGGAGCACTTTGAAATCTGAAATTTTAATATATCAATTAACAAACATATCATACCTTTTATTTTCACCCTATTTTCAAAATATTGTAGTAAGGAAACAATGTATACTAACTTACAAGTGAAATATAACCCAACCAAAGAATGTGATTTTATTTTTCCTCCTAATGTATGCATCAATACTCCAAGTGCAAATCTCTTAAAAACATTTGCATGAGAACTTTTAACTTGAATCATTAGAAATTTAATTATAGTTGTTGCACCATCCTCCAATCTCTTCTTAAAGAAATTTGTATTCCTCTAAACTGAAATATTGATATTTTGAATGACATAACAACTTTAAGAATGCATCAATTGATATCATATACAACTTTATAAATTGATTGTGTAAATGTGCATTTGGTTTGTATTTGTTGCCATGGTTGTGTATAATTGATTCAAAGATTTTGATAGCATCGTTGCAATGCCCAATTTTATGTGTATATTACAATCATTGTATTGCAAGACTTGAAATCTCTTTTAGCCATTTTGTTCCATCTATCGTTTCCCATTTTGCATTCATGTTTACCAAGATTTTTGCAATAACGATTCCAAATAAAATTATTTTACCTTTTAGGGTTTAGAGGAATGTCCATACCATGTTTCAAAGCTCTTACTTTGAGATAAGCAAGGAGTGTTGATAAAGGTTAAAGATTCTAGTTTTACATGTATCAGTTGCAGTTTTAAAATAAAATTCTAACTTTTTTCCAAAAAATTACAAATCACTTTTTGTTTAGGAATCTAGAAGGGTAGTTGTAACCAGATATGACAAAAGTCATTTATCTATTATGGTCTGATGGATGCACATATCCTTTTACAAATCTCCTATTTTAGCATAGGTAGGGAGGATGCTTTGATGGATGCACATACCGTATTACAAATCTCCTATTTTAGCACAAGATATTCTTTGGTTTTAAATTATTACAGAGAAAAAGTATTTTAATTTTACATTTTTCACCTTTAATGTCATGAAAGAGAAGTGGACAATAGAATAGAAAAAATATGTAATGCTACAAAATGATGAAAAATAATAATTTTTTTCTCACATAACTCATAATAAAACCAAAATAATAAGATAACATACAAAATATTTGTGCATACAAATCAACGAAAACTAAACTTAATCATGATTTTAAAAACATTTCAATTACTCTAATAAGTACAAGATAAGAAAACAAAAGTATAAAATGAAATTGATATATTTCAAATAAAATGGAATGAAATGAATATTTAATTTTGAATATTTTAATTCATATTATTTAGTAAATCAATGACATAATTATTTAATAGAAAAAATAAAAATCTATATATGGAAACACATTATGCTCAAGGAAACCCTATACCTAATTTTACAAAAAAAAATTAGAAATCGAGACATATTTCTTCTCACCTTTAATGTGTAACTAAGAGTGGCAAAGAAAATCGTTTAAAAAAACTTATTAGTAATCTTTCTATATTATTATTGTTTACATATTTGTGTGAAACTATAGTGTTCAATAATAAAAATTAAAATTAAAAATTGTATATGGAAATATATATTGCTAGAGGAAGCCCTGTACCTAATTTTACAAATATTTTTGAAGTGTAGGCATGTTTCTTCTTGCAAATTTAATGTTGAGGAGGAAACCCTATACCTAATTTTACAAATATTTTGGAAGTATAGACATGTTTCTTCTTGCAAATTAAATGTGGAACTAAAAGAGAGAACACAAATAATAAATTTGACCCTTCATTTATAGATTTTTCTATACCAAGCTTTTAAATTTTGGTATTGTAATAATTTTTTAATTTTTTCTTAAACCATTGCTCTAACCAATGAGAAATCATAGACATCATATTTTTAAATTATTTAACAGTATTATCCATTATATTTTAATAGTTTAATTTGATTGGTTGGTTGACAAGACTCCTAAGAATAATGAAAGTAAATAAGTCATTTGTGTATCCCTATACTATGATATGCATTTATGCACCCTTACAAAGTTTTATTTGATTTCCCAGATAAATTTTGAGTGTGCAGGTGATGAAGGAAGAATTAAAGGAGGAAAAGAGTATACAAAACAATTTAAGGATCAAATTATCAAGTTGTAGAAGCAAAGGATGAGAAATGAGAGAACTAGGCCAAAGATTTGAATGCCTACAAGCCATACTATCATAGGTAATCCCACTAGTCATAAGAGTTGGGGCACTGTCACCAATCCTCACTACATTATCTAAGAAAGCAATAAGTTGAAGACTCTTTAGGTATTGTAGAACAAAAAAGTTAGTTGTGAATAACAAAGCTACGAGGATAAGCCAATGGAAATGTCGGGGTGCCTAAATTTATAGTGGCATTTGAATTTTACTTGACTAAATTTAAGAAAGCCCACTAGCTACATGAAATAGCTATATCCAAGCAAGAGTGTTTGCCTCTCCACATTCCCCATCCCACTCCAACAACATTAGCACATGATGGAAAAAAAAAATGATGCAAACATATATACTAGCTCTAAATAAAAAGGTAGGATTCTTGTCTGTCACTATTGCATAGTGCTTGCACGGTTGGGCATCCTACTGGCCCATTAGAATAGTAGATCAAGTGTATGTATGACATAAAATTATGGCAAACAAAGTTTGTACAATTCCCAGGCAGACAAAAGACACTCCAATGTTATTGGCATGTATCAAAGAGCCCGATCGATCGTATATAAGATGTATAATATAAGGGCTTGTGCTACAAATTTGTTGCTCCATGGTCAAGAGATCAGCATTGGTGAATAGTTAGAAAGGGGTATTCTATAGTTAAACTAAAGGAAAGGAGAGCTTAGAAGAATGCCACTTGGATAACTACATATTACTAGTGAATAAGATCTAGAGAGACTGCACATATTTTGTGGTTTTGGTGAAGATGTTGGTCTTGCCCAAACAATTATAAAGGTTCCTATTCCTATCTGAGCTCATTGTTATGATATGCATGCACGTTTGGATTTCATGAAGGGCTTGGTGTCTTTTACCTTTTTGAAGCAAAATTAGAGCATCTGTGCCAAATATGGGTAAACTATTACAAGCATATGCTATGAGGATCATTGTTGGTTACCGTAGGACACAAATGTGAGCAATACAGTTGTGCACTTCCTTGAATACTAAATGCTTATAACTCCTATCACTATTAGTATAGTAGTTCCTATAGTTCGATGAATTTTCAAGAGGAGAACAAGAAATATTTATACCCTTAAATGTCAACAAACAAATGTAGAGTAGAAAATACTTAAGCTTATGTTGTATATTTGACATAAAATTGTTCTTGCAATAGAGAAAGCCCTTCTTATGAAAATGGAGAAAAACAAAGAAACAAAATGTGAAGATGCACTTCCTTTGATAAAGCATACCAACATAAATGCAAAAGAGGAGGATACAAACTTGAAGCTGGACAGTGTCTTCTCGATGAGTCGTGGTTGATTACGGATGGTGGAAGAGATATGAAAAAAGTGGTTCACTATTTAATGACTCCATATGCAGCCCAAAAGGATCATGATTCTAGAATTGAGTATGCTATTAACTCACCTAAATAAAGACTAAATCATTATAAATGCTGTGATAGACCAGAATTGTCATGGGAGATCGAATATGATATCCAAATTAATTTTTGAACATAAATGCATGCACAAAAAGCATTCAAGGAAATTATTCTTACACTAAATTAAATAATAATTGAAAGGAGTTTATGTTAATTAGTGTGTCAAGGCATTAAATCGAATTAAGTGAAGTTATCACTACTCAGCATTAAGTACTAAACTAATCACTGGAGTCGAAGGATATGCAATTGTAAAGTGTTATATTTATGTAGTTGTAAAGAAGTGACAATGAGCATTGACAATAAATTGAGTACATAACAAGTTAAAGATATGACGGTAATGTAAGAAGATTCGTGGCATTAGATTTCTCCGTCATTAGATATTATCTGTTAATCTTGAATAACATTTTCAATTACACATAAATGTGATGTAAACCATTTACCAGCCATGTACCAGCCATGTACCAGCCATCTGAAACCATTTATGGGCAGTCAATTTATAGGGGGAGTCAAATTCTGATTGGAGTGAACTCCAAAAGGAAAATTAGTTAATCTAATAAAAGAATATATATTAAAAAAGCCTATCAACTAATTATTAAGTAATCTAATAAAAGAATATATATTGCAATATCTTCAATATAAAAGTGTACATGAATAGATTGCAAGCAATATAGAACAATTTAACGGAACAGTATATATTGCAAATTTTCTTTAAAGAAAGAAGAACAGACAGATATATATCCCCAAAAGTGTAGAACGCGTTCGGTATCTTCTTGTAAACGGCAGGCCTGTATTGCATCGTTAGAATGGACGCTCAGTCCAACACGACATTCGTTCTCTAAACTATTCTCATGAATGAGGAATCCGACCGGCCTGCGCATTGAAGGACGCGGAATTGTAGTTAATGAACTTGTTAAGGCGCTACTCTGCCTGCCTTTATAAATACCTGATTTCTAACACTCCTTACTCAAACCAGCAATCAGAAATCCTTGTTTGCGCAGTGAAACAAGTGCTTCTGATCAGTTGTGATATTAAGAGTGATATAAGAGAGAGATGGAGTTCAACACAGCCTGCTTTATTATGGTCACTTTATTGGCGTTCAACATTGTGGGAACGACATACGCATCTGATCCTGACATCCTCTCTGATTTTGTTCTCCCTGCGGGGCAGAATAATGTGGATGGCAGTTTCTTCACCTTCACTGGACTCCAACAGGTTAGAAGCAACAACGTAACCGGGATGAGCAACGCCAAAGTAACAAAGGCATCCATGGCAGAGTTCCCTGCTTTGACTGGGCTTAGCGTTTCCATGGCTGTGCTGCAGTTTGCTGCTGGCGCGGTGAACCCTCCTCACACTCACCCTCGCGCTTCCGAACTCCTCTATCTCACCACCGGATCTCTGCAGATTGGACTCGTCGACACCACCGGAAAACTCTTCACGCAGACCCTCTTCGCCGGAGATCTCTTCGTCTTTCCCGCGGGACTCCTCCATTTCCAATTGAACAACGACAAATACAACCACGCTTTCGCTATTTCCGCCTTTGGGAGCGCCAACGCAGGCACCGTTTCAATGCCCTCTGCTCTGTTTACGAGTGGTATAACCAGCGATGTTCTGGCCAAGTCTTTCAAGACAGACGCCAAAACCATCGACATGCTCAAGGCGTCCCTCAAAGCTTAAACCTCAAGGCTTGTACGATTCCCACTTCAGTTGTTTGTTTGCAGACACTTTTTCTGCTTTCCATGGAGATCGTCATATTTGTGCAGTTATGCAAAGTTAAATAAAAGGAACCATTAATTGTTTTTATCTTTATTGTGGGTTACCGTATTAAAATTTAGAGTGTGATCCTTTAATTTTTAATATGAAGTTTAATAATATTAATTTATTAAAAGTAATGTTGTAATGGATTTGTGGTTTGTTGGTCAAGTTGAATGGTTTTCAAAGAGCTTACTTTTATGGTATTGAAATAAAGAGTTATAAGGTTGCAAAACAATTGTTTGTTAAAAAGTCAAGTTGTAATTGTGTGTTTTAGTCATTAGCATGCCAAGTGTTTGTAGAAATGTCCATTGGCTATAGATGCACATTTCATAAGCTGAAATCATATGTATATATTTGAATGGTGGGAGAGCAAAGACTTCGACACCATGGGAAGGGCTTGCAACATCCTTACCCCCTAAGCCAGGAAAATAACCTTCTTCTTCCTTCAAGTGGAACTCCTTTCACTCTTCATGGACTCAAAACTCACCTCCTGTTTTGGGGGTGTCTTAATTTTTTCCTTTTTAAGCCTTTTGTTGGACCTCCTCCTAGCTTTATTACTCCGCCTAGTATCAGTATTGAAGTCAATAACGCTGATATTTTTCCTATTACTTAAGGGCTTTTTGTTCGCATTCTTCGAGGCAGAACTAGGGCTAGAGTCCATGAAGACTCCGAGAGTAATAGTGGCAAAAGGCTTTGACAAGAAGAGGTAGGTTGAGGGATTATTATTTTTTACTTATAATTCTTTACAATATTTATTTTGTAATAAATGTTAAGACATTAAATTTTTAAACAATACATCATGATGGAAAATGTGACACGTTATTATATTTACTTGTTAGTTCCTACCAAAGGTAGAATACTATTGGAATCATTTGATTCCATTTTATAAATTAGACTGCCAATCATATGGTGAATTTTTAAAAGCTAAGTATGATTTCTAATGTTTGTATTTATTTTTTATTTTGATGAGTAGAAAAAATAAATTTATCAAACAAAAAATATAGTTTTTTCACAACAAAGAACATGTCACTACTATTTGTACTAAATTTACCTGCCATATGATAAATGCCACATACAACTTGTATTTATATATTTAAAATTAAAAGAAACAAAGCATTAAAAAAAAAAATTATTTATTTTGAACCGTGAGAAATTCATATAGTTATATATTTTTGTGTACTTATTAACACGGTAGAAGTTTCCTTATTTGAAGAGTGGGGAGCTAAAATTGTTATGCAATGGTTGGAAATCATGTAGGAGGAATGACTACCATTGAGGTCATCTCCAACATTCATTGATTCTCACCTTCTTCTTTTTGTCTTTTTCGAATGCATATTTTCACCACTTTACAGGGTCATGCTTCAAGCTTGTACCTTTTTTTGTTGGGTTTGTCCCTAGGATTTGGTTTTGAGGATGGGGGATTTTTGTGACTAGGATGTTTTCTCTGGTTATGATGTGTAGTTTGTGGAAGTTGATGAAGGAGTGATGATGGATATCTAGAGGTAGTTGTGAGAGGATATCTACATGCTCAAGGCATCCCTCAAAGCTTAATCCTCGGGCACTTCTTTCATCATGCTTGTTGCTACTATCCCTCTTTCTCTCTTTCTTGTTTTTTTTGGTCCTTGAGAGACCATCATAATCATTTTTATGAGTTTGAATAAATGAAAACCCAATGTGTTTTCCTTTTTCTTCACTTTCTTCATGAAATTCATATTGATTACAATTAAAATTTTCATCACTATTTAAATGTATGATATTTTTAATATAGTAATATAAGAAATAACTCTTGAAATCAACTCCCAAAGAATAAGAATGAATACTGAGTAGTGGATTTCAAATGAATTAACAACAATTTGAAATGGAGGTCTTATATTGCTCTAAAAAAAGAAGGTTGTATAGATAGATGTTGGTTAACCTCTAGGTAAAATGTACCAAAGACAACAAAAAAGTAGTCAAACTTATTTTTTTAGATTTCTAAAAATACAATAATTCTTTTTTAAAAAATTGTTGGTTTCTACCACAAAATATGAAAATCATAAAAAAAAATCATGGAAATTTTGTGAAAGTCCATTGCATTTTCTATTTTTGAAATTTGATCAACAGTACATTTTGTATGGATCATAGTTGTGTCCATGTAACTGTACACATACGTTCTAATAGAGAGCTAATCATGTGATAGAGAAGGCTAGAACATTCAAATATACTTTAATGATTAATATACTTGATC
Organism: Cupressus sempervirens; assembly: GCA_028749045.1. Lineage (NCBI taxonomy): Eukaryota > Viridiplantae > Streptophyta > Pinopsida > Cupressales > Cupressaceae > Cupressus > Cupressus sempervirens. Next base: position 174,207,798 of record CM053792.1, on the reverse strand, counting down.
ATTTTCTTTCCATAAAATTGTCATTAAATGGTTCGCTACATATTTATAACAACAATTGTGATTAGGGTTATAATTAAGGTTCTAAGGTTATAATTATGACTAGGGATTGGGATTAGGATTATTTGTTAGATTATAGATCATTTGGGTTCATATTAAGGTATACATGTATATGGTTAATGTTAGTTGGCATAAAGTTTACAATTAGATTTTATGGTTGCTCAGTTAGGGATAGAGTTAGTGTTAAGACTTAGGTTATGGTTTAAAATTATTGTTAGAATTATGGTTAGTTTTAGATCTCTCTCTCTCTCTCTCTCTCTCTCCCCCCCCCCCCCCCCCCCCCAACCCTCCCCTCATTACCTCATTGGTCACATCATTTTTCTCATTTAAAAGAGTGTATCCTCTCAACATTATTTCTTAAATTAATCTATTAAATTACTTTAAAAATCATTATGTAATTCAAATATTGAAATCAGTAAAATTAATAAATGTAGTAATTGAAACTAATTACCTTGAGCTAATATTATAATAGTGAAATCTTAAATCTTAATAAATGGTAAAAACCACAAATGAGGACTATATATAAGCTCATTTGACATTTTCCATTTTAATTAGAGTTTTAATTTTTAATATTTTAGAAGGCAATTTGATATTTTATTTAATTTTTTTATTTTTTAATATATATGAATGCCAAATGAAAATTGCTATTTTAATTTTTTTTCCAAATATTATTTCATTTCTAGGTGACAATAAATTGTTTATAATTCAAGTATGTCTCCTCAAATTCCCAAAAGGTACCTTCATTTTCAAATTTCATTTTCTCTTTAAATATGTCATTTGACATATTTCATTATTTTTTTAATCATTTGAAAATATTTGAGAATACCATTTTCTATTTTATTTTAATTTACATTTTTAATAATTTTTAATGTCAAATGACACTTCCTATTTTAATTTAGCTTTTCAAAATTTAATTCATTTGTAAGTGACATCAATTTTTTTTTTTGTTAACACAACATATTCATTAATTAACTAATTATCAAATACAAAAAAAAATTCATAATTTTTGGATTCAGGTAAAATTGGGTTTTAAAGGGGACCCAAAACTTTAGTCCAAAATATTACATGAGATATTTATAATAAAACCATAGTTTGAGTCAATTCTAGAGGAAAGACAACTAACAAACTACCCTACATCCAAAAGACAATTGAAAAACTATTTAAATTAAAAATAGAGGACTACCTAGACATAAACAAACTTGATCTAAAATCAAACTAGCTCCTTAAGAGTCTTGACAACCTATATCCCCATTGCATTCACCTTGTCCATGGTGGTGCTCAATTTCTTTAAGCCTTCAAGGAAGTTCTCGCTTTCCTATTAAGAGTTTCCTTGGTTCTCTTGCCTAATCCCTCAATAGAAGCCACCTCACTATCATTACTTCCTAGTTCCACATTGAGCTCAATACCTTCCACATTGATCTTGCCCATGATATAAATTAGTTTCTACAAATAACAATTAATCCTCCCATCACTCTCTTTAAGTATATTCCTCAGTTTACCCTCATAGAGATTGAAGTGCACTAGGATTTTGTTATATTTTCCTTTCAATTAATTCCTATTATTTGCTTCTTTCTTGAGCCTCTTCACTACAACATTAACCTTGCTTCTAATGGTGTAGATTTTATCATACACCCAACTATCCATAGAAATAGAAACATCTATTTTTTTCTTTAGTCTTATGTAGTAATTCCAAGGAGGAAGTCGTAGAACTAGTCTACATATTGTCCTTCTCTGAGGCCTAGATTTTACTATCATGATAATACTGATCTCCTTTAGACCCAGTTACATGGTGGTCAACATGATTGATAACAAGACGAGTCTCCTTACTCTTCAAAAAATGTTTCTTATTTCCTCCCTCCTTACCTTTCACATAGATACTCTTCTTAACAAGGGAAATACTTCTACCCTTTGTAATAACCTCAATAGGTTATAACTTCATGAAACACCAAATCCTTCTCAATTTCAATTGTTTGACACTTTGTCAAACACTTTGCAAGGAAGAGATCTATTGCATATGTAAATTCTTATTGCTTTCTAAATGCCAAACTTTATTAAATATGCTTCCAAAGAATACATCAAATAACTAACAATGAAGATGCAATTATTTTTTAATAACACTAATTATAAATAGGAAAATATGCATCTACATCAATAAGACATTAGGGCAACAAATTTTGATATAAATCAGATTGCAATAGATTTTACAAACCCTACGAATGCCCTAAATATCTACTCTCAAACAATGCGAAATGTAGTAGATAAAAACCTAGAATTATTACAAAAACATGAATTTTCCTGTAGCAAATCACTGTAGCAAATTCCAATGTATTCCTTACTCCTCAAAGCTGGCCCTAGGCCACAAATTTGGCACAATGAAAAGAATGATTTGTCTTCTCCAACAATTGCAACCATTTGGAAGATATTTCACCACCTCAGTTATGCAAATCAATAGGATTATTCATTTCCAACAATCAATATAACAACTGTAGAAACCCTTAGCTCCACAAGCTATCTAGAAGAGTAGATAGCAACACATTTGATGCTTAGCAATGAGGCTACCCTCCCTATTTATTCTTTTCCTTCACCCTTCTAGAAGGGAATAAAATATTATTTAATTGCACTCTCTAGAAGCTTCCCCCTTTCCAATGCAATAATTAGTTGTACTTCTACAAAATGAACTCTCTAGAAGCTTCCCCCTTTCCAATACAATAATTAGTTGTACTTCTAGAAAATAAAATTAATTAAATATAAAGTCACCTTTTAATTTTAATTTATTTAATGATTTTATAAGAAATTAATTTATCCAATTTCTCTATATTTCTCCACTTAGCCTTCAGAGAATGTAAAGACTAAGATCTCTATTGAGTTGCTAAAAAGATGGGGGCATTACAGTCTACCCCTCTTGAAATTGCTTGTCCTCAAGCAATGTCAACTTCAGATGCTGCAAAATTTCCTCACCTTCCCAAGTAGCATCATCAACTGGCAAGTCCTTCCATTTGATCAAATATTCCTTGATAACTCCTCTCCTCAACTATTTCTCCCTAACATCCAATATAGCCTTAGGCACCAAAATCAACTTACCCTCATCATCTAAGGGTGGTAGAATTTTAAAAGGGACCACACAATGTCCTAAAGCCTTCTTGAGACATGATGCATGAAAAAAATTATGGACCTTAGTGTTAGCTAGTAACTTCAATTCATAAGCTACCTCACCTACACACTTAATGATTCTGAAGGGTCCATAGTATTGTGGCTTGAGCTTCCATGTACCATTCTTATTTAGTGTAGAATATCTATAAGGTTGTAGCATCAAGTACACCATATATCTTACCTAGAATGAATCTTCAACTCTTTCTTGATCTGCATATTTCTTCTGTTGGATTTGTGCTCTCTAAATATTCTCCTTGAGAGCCCTCATGATATTTTGATTTACCTACAACAAAGCTCTAACACTAGGCACTCTACTATCACTGAACAATAAATTAAGAAAGTTGGGTGCCTTATAACCATACAAGACCATAAATGGTGTCATCTGAATAGAAAGATGGTAGGTAACATAATAGAAATATTCACAAAGACATCCACTTAACCCATCCCTTTTTCTGCCCTACAATATAGTTCCTGAGATAACCCTTATGGGTTGCATTAGAAAGTGGTGTTGCATGTCGTCAATATTCATTAACAAATCTGCAACAAAAACCACATGAGCCCAAAATTCCTCTAAGTTGTATGAGACTCTCAGGTGTAGGTCACTCAATGATTGCCTTAACCTTGTCTAGATCCATGCATACTCCCTGTGTGCTAATGATGTGTCCTAAGTACAATAGCTCTCTAGAGCTTGACTCACACTTATATTCCTTGACAAGCAAGGTCTCTTTGCCAAGAATACCCAAACTTGTATCAAGATGCAGAATATAATCCCTCCACAATTTGTTGTACACAAAAACTAACACAAATAGCCTCAACTGTTGTATGTCAAGATGATCAACATGTTTTTGTTGCTCCTCATATATTGGCATCAAAACACAATCTATGTCATGGAACCATGTCATCCACAATACCATATCAACATCTCCCATGTTTAAAACATAAAAATTTGCATTGAACTCAAATTTATTCAAATGCATGGGTAGATCTAAAATCTTCCTATCACACCTAAGAGTGTAGCCATTTGTAACCTTTACTGGTATACCCTCAAAGACCTACATCTGTATGTTGCATATTTGAACCAATCAAGCATCAATGAAGTTATGTGTGGCTCTTGTATAAAGCAAGGTAATGATCTTCTGCCCAAATAAAACTCCACGCATCCTAAGGGATCCCTCAAGTTATATGTTAGTAAGATGTGCTTCCTGTAGCTAAATTGACTCTTCCCTTTCAGCCCTTTCTTCCTTATGTTGTGATCCTACTTAGGTTAGACCCTTCTTGATAAAATTTATGATCTAAATTTTTAGATTCAAAATTCTCATTATATGCCCACATAACACAATTAATCTTCCCCTTATACCTTAATGGACAATCATGGCTTGCATCATGTGCCCCTTTGCACTAAAAACTAAACTTCTTTCTACTCAAATCATTAAGCATTTCTCTATCTAGGGGTATTGCTAATTCCCCCTTTGGATCTAACTTTTTTTGAACTAACCAAATATGATCCTCAGTTTGTTTGTGCATCATGTCATGATGAGATAATGCTACAATAATCTCATCCTTCTTCACCTTCAACTGAGTCTCCAAGCTATGAGCAACCTCAGCCACACATGAAGGACCCTCAAACTATTCTTGTTCCTTAATGTTTTGAATCTTTATCAAATCCTTTAATTGACCAGACTTGTCAACTTTGTTGTTTTCGTCGAATCCAGGTACCTTTTTAGATTCATTATTTGTTTGAATTAAGATTCTTCTAATGTTATCCATCCTCTTTTTCCTTGCTATGTTGAGGACATTGACCTTTCCTTTAACTTCTTGAAGATTTTGTCTTGCATTGGTAGCCAATGATTTAGCATTTTTAGTTTTTTGCAATCATTCATCATTCATTTCTTTAAACTTCTTCATGTCTTTATTGCCAAAGTATGTTAAACTAGTTCTTGTATAATTGATATCTTTCAATTTATCAATAGGCATAAGGCTGCCATCAATGGATGTTATCATAATGTTGATGTTTTCATTATATGGAGAATGGTGGTGCATAACACAATTTTCCTCAAACAAATCAGTAATGATATTATGCCATTGTAAAGTTTTACCTTCAACATGTGTAATCAAAATACTAAAGGCTACTCCACAATGTAGAGGATCAACTTTCATATCCACCTTAAGTGGCCTAATCAAATGATGAGGTCTTTGTAATTGCCCATTCCAAAGCAAGCTCCCTAACTGAAATGAATCTGAATTAGACACATTATGTTGTATTATATCATCCATGCACATATCAACATCCAAGGTACTGCTTCTATGTCCTTCAATAGATAACTCAACTACATGTTCCTCTAGCTCACAATCCTAGGGCTGCATGCCAACAACTGAATCTTCAAACTCATTTTCTAAGGTCTGATTTGAAGAATTAGACTGACCAATGCATGAATTTGCATCATACATTGTTTCAGTAATACCCCTTTCTTGAGTACTACCAAGTGAAATCTCAGGGATAGCATTTGGCCCTTGTGGAAGCAAGGTTTCATAACTAATGTCATAAAAATTAGAAGTGTTTATGAGATATATCTATTCAAGGTACTAATATCTTGAGTATCAACACCCATGGTCACTTCCATAACCTCTTGTGAAACCTCTTGTAAGGATGATGTAGAAAAATCATCACCCAAGGTTGTCATACTATTTTCTTGATTCAAATTTGCATGTCTATCAAATTCATCATACAAGTTTTTCCATACCTTATTGGAACTAGCAAACATAAAGTCATTCTACTTTATCATGGGTCGTAGGTTATTATGAATCCAAGACTGAGCTCTAACTTTTTGACTTCCATCAAACATAGGTAATGTGATATTGTTGGCTACATGCTTTAGATCTTCTTTTGGTCTCTTGGCCTTTGATCTTTCCTTGTCTTGTGATGCTCTCTCCTTTGACTCACAAATCTATCAAAGCTCAAGTGTTCCCTAACCTCTGGTGTTAATGATTCCCTTTCAACATTCGCTGCCATAAGATGATCTACAAATGTTGCCTCTCCTTCAGCATTATCATCTTCATGTTTATTTATAAGAAAGGTAGGGTGTGTAGATCTATGAATGGTCCAGGAGGAAGCTCTTTGTACTATACTCATGTCAACATCTAGGACTTGGTTTTGTTTGATTGATGGGTTCATCTTCTGTATTACTGTAGTAAGTTTTCATAAAGCTTTAGCCATCCATCGCTGCTCTACTATCAAATGTCTAAAGAACTCTTGTGCTTCTCTTTCTTCATTGTCTCCATTGTTTCCTTTGTTTCTTGTCATCTCTTCTCCTCCCTTGTCACCCATTTCTTCTATGGGGATATTCTCAAACTAATTTTTCTCTTGTTTTGATCTCCTACGAGCGTAAACCCTAAGGTGGCCTCATTGTTCTAGCTACATATGAAACTTCAACCCTCCAGGATGATAGGATCAAAGCTCTGATACCAATGTAATAACCCTAATAGGTTATAACTTTGTGAAACACTAAATCCTTCTCAATTTCAATTATTTGACATTTTGTCAAACACTTTGCAAGTAAGAGATATATTGCATATGTAAATTCTAATTGCTTTCTAAATGCCAAACTTTAATTTATATGCTTCCAAAAAACACACCAAACAACTAACAATGAAGATGCAATTATTGTTTAATAACACTGATTATAAATAGGAAAATATTCATCTACATCAATAAGACATTAGTGCAACACATTCTGATATAAAACTCTAATATAGATCAGATTACAATAGATTTTACAAAGCCTACCAATGCCCTAAATATCTACTCTCAAAGAATGCAAAATGTAGTAGATAAAAACCTAGAATTGCTCCAAAAACATCAATTTTCCTATAGCAACTCACTGTAGCAAATTCCAACTTATTCCCTACTCCACAAAGTTAGCCCTAGGTCACAAATTTGGCACAATGAAAAGATCAATTTGTCTTCTCCAATACCCACAACCCTTTGGAAGATATTTCACCAACTTAGTTATGCAAATCAATAGGAGTATTCGTTCCCAACACTCAATATAATTACTATAGAAACCCTTGGCTCCACAAGCTATCCAGAAGAGTAGATGGCAACACATTCAATGCTCAACAATGAGGTTTCCCTCCCTATTTATTCTTTTTCTTCACCCTTCTAGAAGAAAAAAAAAAATAATTTAATTACACTCTCTAGAAGCTTCCCCTTTTCAACACAATAATTACTTGTACTTCTAGAAAATGCACCCTCTAGAAGCTTCCCCCTTTCTAGTACAATAATTAGTTGTGCTTCTAGAAAATTAAATTAATTAAATATAAAGTAACCTTTTAATTTTAATTTATTTAATGACTTTATAAGAAATTAATTTAACTAATTTCTCCTTATTTCTCCACTTAGCCTTCAAAGAATGTAAAGGCTAAGAACTCTATTGAGTTGCTAAAAAGATGGGGACATTACATCCTTATTCTGAGAAACATGGGAATCTTTCTATTGAGATAATGGGTGTTGCACACCTTGCATATTATTGTTATATTGTATTATTTTATTTTATTATGTAATGTTGCATCTAGATGGACATGCAACATTATATACTTGATGATTTGTATTATAACATTGTGATAATATTTCATGTAATTATTTAATATTGGGGAAAGGGTCAAGGGGTTAGGTACATAGTTTTAACACATAGTTTATGTAATACCACTTGGTGGTTTTGTGGGACTTGGTACTATATAAGCAACCACAAGGGTAGTTGTTGTTGGCAAGAAGTTAGAAAAAAAGAAGAAGCAAGAGTCGAGTGGGATAAGGCTTGATAGGTTAGCCAAGGGAGCATTTGTGAAGGTTGGAAGCATGGCATGAGATGTGTGGTTTCATGCTTGTTCACATGGATTGCTTGGTTGTGGCTATGGCTTTGAAAGCTTCCATGGTTGTATTGCAATGGTATTTTTTCTGAATAATACATGGTGATGGGTGCTTTTGGAGGCTAGATTTTTTTTCCCTCAATGAGGGTTTCCCAGGGTATATCTTGTTTCACATTTTTTTTTATGGGTATGTTGTCTATTCTCTTGCATGTGGATTTCAATTGCATGTTTATTTCAGATCTATTATGGGTTATGTGGAAATGGTTATATTCTTTGTTGCAAGTTTCCTTACACTTTCTCCTTTGACTTAAGTTATAAATTTATGTATAATATATGTATTTGACTTATAACTTTATGTGTATTTCATGCAACCATGTACTTTAGAAGTAATCTATATTCTTACAACCAAAGAGGACAAAGGTCCAAAATGAATATTAATGTGATTTGACACCTCTATCTAGTGACATCATGAGAATCCTATTTATAGTATACCTCTTTGGCATGTGGATTACTTCCATTATAATTGTAACCACCATTTTCTTTGCTTTTTCATTATAGTTATTTCAGTCTTCCATTATGACATTATTAGGAATTTATTTTTATTATGTGTCATAGACTCATAATCCATGTCTTATATCTTATGAACTAGTGTCAACTTAAGATCAAGTTAGTCTATAAATGTACTATAGGAGAAACATCATTGGTTACTTTATTTAGAAGCTTTCAAATTCCAGCAATACATTCATTTTGTAAGGATTAATTTCACCAATCAATGAGTGTATGAGAAGATCTTTGATTGTCACTAACTTGTTCAATAATTAATATTAGATTGCAATCATCAAAACCAAGGACTTTTTGAGGTAAAATGTTGTTTATTAGATTAGTTAGTATTTTTGCAATTTGATTTGATAGTTTTGATAGTGCAATCATTGAAATAGGTACTCTATTTTATTTTAATGAAAACAATCACATTATTTATAAAATAATTGAAATTACATCACATTAGAAAACTAAGTAATTTTAAATTATTACTTTCCAAAAAAAAATCTTAAATTGATTTTTTATATATCTTTCAAGACTATAAAAAAAAATGATTAGTACAAAGAAAATTAGCTTATGATAAATTTTGTATTTAAATTGAAAATTAATAATTATTAGAAAGAAAATTAGGATGAACAAAAAATAACATTGAACTTGAAATTTAAAATATTTACGATATTATTAATTTAAACAATAATTAAATCAAATTAAACTTAAAATCCTTTTAAATTTAAAATAAAAACATTTAATTTATTAAAAAAATAGAATTACATGACATTTTTGTTTGTTTTTACACTTTTTTCACATAGAAAAAAATGTAAATTAGATTTCATGTAATCCTATTTATTTATTTATGAATTATATATTTTTATTTCAAATTCTTAAAAATTGAACTTTGATTTTATTTTTAGATTGATATTAGACATCTGAAGACACAAATTTAACCTTTTTAGAATTTGATTTCTTTATTGCTATCGAAAGTAGAAGAAAATGAAGTGATTTGGTTAAATAATAATAATAATAAGCTGATAGCCTTTTCCTATGAGGTTACTTATAACTGAAATTTGTCTCACACTAGAAAGCAACTATCCCAAAATAATTTTCAAAAAATGGTTCTGATGAATATCCATCACAATTAAAAATGTATAGTATGGACAAGTTTATTGGTGACTTACTTGTAAAGTTGATGTTGTAAACTTGAGTACATTTAAACTTACACATTTATTGGTACTTGAAAAGGTTGACACTATGCAATCAATGAAATATTCTAAAAGTTCCTAATATCTTTTCAACAGATCAATTTTTAATAAAAATCTAATACAGATAGCATTGCATTAAATATCTTTTCATCAAAGAAATTCTCTAATAAAAATATGATACAAATAACATTGCATTCGACAACATCTGTTGGAGGCAATATGATATGGATAGCATTGCATTCAAGATCTGTTGGAGGCATGACGACACCTGTTGGAGGCATGATGTGATATAAGTTTTCCATAAAGTACTCACATGTTTCTTCAACCCAAATATTTTAGCCATAAAAACAAATCTTTGGTAAATGAAAATCAATATTTGTCAGCCATCAAAATCAAATCTAGAATAGGAAAAAGTTATGAACAATAGGATAGTAAAAAAATTAAAACATTGGCTTAGACATTATTGAAATTTACTTGCTTCCGCTGCAATTTATAATGTTTCGCCCAAAGACTATCTAATTGACTACAAGAAAAATTTGAAAAATAACCAGTAGGTTGTATATGTGCTAGAATTGACTCTAGATCATCTAGTTAATCCCTTCATTCATGTTGGTAATTTGAATCCCTTGCTGAATAACTTGCATTTTTCTTTACAATTTCTCTATTTGTAGTCGGTAGAATGGATTTGTGTAAAATTTGTGGTGATCCAGTTGGTTCTACAGTTGATAAAGTAGATTCTACAAAATCAACTGGAGTAATACCATATGCAACAGAGCTCCTACTATTTTTTGGGGCACCATCAGAGATTATAGTTTCCTCAATGAATTTGGGTGCTCATCTTTTGTGCTCAAATAAAATGCATCATTTATTGTTGTCATGGGTGCCAACATGTGTTGTTGAACGCACTTGTCAGATCCAAACCATAGTTGGTGATATGAAAAATCTATCTAGTAGCAAGGGCCCAAGATAATCATATCAATAAAAAATATTATAATTCCAATAGTGCTCTAGTATATAAAGCCATCTACTAACACTACTTTTGTATTATTGTGAAAACCTATAAAGTATGCTAAATCTTCAAAGCATTTCACAAGAAAAGCTCAATATCCCCAATCTTTATCAAACTCCAAGTCAAAGAAAACCAATAGACATAATGCAAATTAAAATCTAGCTCATCAAAACATATAGGAAATCAATTTTTACCAATTTTCATCAAAAGCTCCATCTTTGTACTCTCCATCCACATAACTAAACATTTCATCAAAAGCATATACATATTTGATCAATCAAATTTTTGAAAGACTATTAATAATGTTCCACTAAATGTGCTAGATGGGGGTATGGATCTGACTGATCTTGCTATATGCAATCACCTCAATTTTCAATTTTAGGATGGGGTTGCAGCTTAATGGTATCAAAGAGTGCCCAAGCAGCCATGACAATAGAGGAAAGGATAGGTGAATTAGGAGGGGCATTGGACTCCGCCTCCCCATAGAGTTCTAAAAATTAACACTGATGGTTCTTCCCGGGGGAATCCAGGCCCTACTAGTTAAATTATTTTTCTTAGTGCATAAGGGTGACTACACTAACAATCTCATGGAGGCTCAGGCCATTTTATATGTTGTGGAATAGTGTTGTTTGTGGTGATGGCACAAGATTATCTGTGAGTCTGACTCCCAAGTGGTGGTGAACTTGCTTTCCTCACAAGAGCTTGAGCATGTTAGTTGGCAGCTAGCCACTGTTGTTAATCAGACTCTTCTCTTTTGTACCTCTCTTGAGTTCATTAGGTTTACTTACATTCCTCATGAATGAAACAAAGTTGCAGATTGTTTGGCCAAATAGGCTTCTAGTCATGCTGTGGGCTAGAATATTGTGAATAGGGGGCAACTTCCCTTTGAACTGGTGCAAGAATTTGATGAACTTGTTGCTCAGGGTAGAGCTCCTTGTTGTAATCCTTTTTGTCTTAATGAATTTTTATTGCTTTTTCCAAAAAAAAAAATGTTTCGCTAAATTATAATTCTTGTGTGGCCAACATTAAGTGTCAATACAATCTTAAATCTTTCCTAGTTGTAGATATTGCATTAAAAAAAATCAAACATACCTTGGTGGTGTCTATAGGAGTAGGTAGACGTGCAAGGGTTAGTTGTGGAGAAAGTTCTTGTAGAGGTTACTCTATTTTTTTTAGGAAGATACTGTATATTTTTTCTGCCTTTGCCCTATTCATAAACTTGGAAACCCCACTGGAATCGCAAGATGGATGAATAGGAATTTTAGATTATTTGATCGACATGTTAGGGGATTTAATTGACATGTTGTATAGATGTGTTGCTGAGAGGAAGTCATCCTAAAAAGATTAGTGCCACAAGTTGTACTGCTGCAATGTGACAAGGGTTATAGTGTTCTTAGGGCATAATTGATAGTGTGTTTGCACGATTTCTTTGTGGTTTCAAGGGGTACACATAATATTTCTGCACACATTTTCTCTGAAGCCTAGATATGCATGGCATGATTGCATGGGATGAAGAAATGTTTTTAGGCATGGACTATATGACTATCCATGTGATAATAGAAAAGGTAGGAAGAAGAAGAGGAAAGAGAAGAAACAACAAAGCAATGTCATCAAACTTTTTGCTTTCAATCTTCCCTAGTCTTTTGTCAAAGAAATCTATTTGCATAAAAGATTCAACTCCAAATTTAAAAGAGTTCAAGATGTCCAAGCACGAACAAGACACTTGCACATGTGAAAAATGCCATATGCTCTATTTGAAAACTAATCTATAGCCACGTTGTGACATGTGACTATTAGTTGCAGATTGGTTATAGTTGAAAGTGGATTGGAGAAACAGAATTCAAGTAAGCTAGATTTCAATTGAATATATTAAGATTTGTTGTTTACTTGTATTTTATGGTATTATGGGATCTTTGGATTTAAGGGATATCTTACACATATTTGTGATCTTTAAGTTCAAGAACAATATACATATGATATTGTGAATATACATTTATAATTACTTATGATAGTGATAATCAAAGCTCTTTTCTTTAATATATATTGAATAAAGTACAAATATTTACAAATAATAGACTACTAAGAGGTAGAAAAAAAAATAGGCTTGAGAATCAAAGATTTTGCATTTGATTATAGTTATATTATTGCAAATCAAAGTTTTGGTATTTGATCATGAATTTTTTTATATTTAATTTTTACATTAATATTTAATCATGACATCTAATTGAAACATTTATTCATGAATATAATAATTCTTTACATTTGATACAGGAATCAAAAGTACACCAAATATTCTTAAGCAATCTTAATAGAATCGAGGCAAAAAAGATGACATTTAAATCATGAAATAGTTTAAGGACCAAGTATATAGTGTCTTCATTCTACCTATATTATATTTTCCCTCAAATTTATTATTACACATATCTAAGCTCAAACTATAAAATATTGCAACTTCATGTAGTTGGTGGAGCCTATGTGTACAACTACCTACCAAGATTCATTCCTCGTGGTTGTGGGAAAAAAAGTTGAGATTGGATAAAGCCCTAAGTAGAGTTCTGTCCAATAGGTACCCCTCTAATGTGGCAACTTAGGAGAGAAAAATTCCATGTTAGTAGTACAACCCACAATTGTTCAAGTTCTTAGTGTGAGGATTTGTGATTGGATCTATCCAAGTTCATTGTTTTAATACACTCAATGCTAATTTACAAGTATTTAAAGTCATTCTCATTCTTCTAGATTATTAAAAACAATTCCTTCACCTTAAATTCCTACTCCACCACAATTCTATAACCATCAAGCAATATGCAAGAACTATGACACTTTTGATCTCTTGTCTTAAAAAATTTAGATTTTTCGAACAAGGTAATATAATAACTATGAGACTTGGTTCGTTTTCTCCTTACACTCATTTTTATAGAGCTTGGTGTAGAGTCAAATATGCAAGGGGATTGGATGGCAACCAACTATGTGTGTGTGTGTGTGTGTGTGTGTGTGTGTGTGTGTGTGTGTGTGTGTGTGTGCGCGCGCGCTATATATTTTTCATTTTTTTATCCTTTCACATTATATAAGTGCACTTATCCTAGTACTAGGCTTGTAAGACCATAGAGTAAAATACACAAACTGAATGGTGCCGAGGATAGGCCTAGGGGTCTTTAAGACCATAATTTATGTGTTATATTTTCTACTTTCTCTTCCAAGTTGTGGCTCTTCTAAACCTCAAGACTCTTTATGCCTTAAAAAAGAGATTTAGTTGGCACTTCCAAAGCCTTAATAATAAAAAAAGAATGATCTTCAATGGATGAGCACAACTATTCCAAATGAATCATACATTTATGCTCTATTTCACTATTAATGCAATTAGATTATTAATTAGTTCAAGCTTTGTAGGGCATTTCCATCAACTATAAACATACAAGATGCTAAATATTTGTTTTCCTTCTTCCCTCTCTCCTATATCTTAATCTCTCTTCATCCTACTTTATAATTGTCAACTTTAGCTAGAAACTATGACTCAATGTATCTCTTGTTCAAAATATTGCAAATATATATATTTTAATTTATTTAGCTGATAGGCTATTTGTGGGAACTTTGTTCCTGAAAATTTAATTTTTGAAGAAAAATTTGCAAGAGTTTTGCTGGAAAATTAAAAATTCTTCTTATTAATTATTTACCAACCAATTTTATCTACCTCCACTTTTAACTTTTGTTTTGATATTTATTAATTGTTGTCTCCACTTTTAACTATTGTTTTTCTTTTTCTATTTATTAGTTGTGATCTCCACATTAGCTCATGTTGTGATCTATTCAGTTAACTTTTGATTTTTACAATTGATTTAGATTTTAATTTTTAAATTATTTTATTTATTTTTTAATATTAGTTTAATTTTTTCTTTAAATATTATTTTTTAATTTTTATAATTTATTTAGTCAATAGAATATTTATTAGACATATTATTTTTTTGTATTTCTCTTATTAATTTTTTATAATAGAATTTTTGATAAGTTTTTTAAAATGATTTGTTTTAATATTTATAATTTTAATATAAAAAAAAATATTTATTAATCTATTTAAAATATTTTAGTAAATATTATGTTATTTAAATTAAAAATTATTAATAATCTAATTTGTTTACATAAGATTATAATTTAAATATCTACTTTTAACTATTGTTTTTTTTTCCTTATTTATTTAAAAAATAATTACCACAGTAGATTATGTTGTAATCTCTATTTATTAAACTTTTGATTTTTTAAATTGATTTTGGTTTTAGTTTTTAAATTACTTTAAATTATCATTTTTTATTAGTTTAATCTTTTCTTTAAATATTATTTTTTTAATTTCTATAGTTTATTTAGTCAATAGAATATTTGTCAGATATGCCACTATTTTTTATATTATTTTTTTGTATTTTTCTTATTAATTTTTCGTAATAGATTTTTTGATGGATTTTTATTTAAATGATTTTTTTTTCATATTTGATAAATTGAATTTAATTGTAAAATATTGAAATTATTGAACACGTTTATTAAGCAATATTCAAATTTCTTAAATATTGTAAATTTTGTATCTATGTAGTAATCTTCAATTTTTTTATTTTTTTATTTTCATTTTTAAAAAACTTATATTTACAAATTCATTCTACATTTTTCTCTTAAATCTCATCTCCTATCAGCGCACTCATTGCATGTACAAAAGCATGCGACTACTAGTTATAAAGAAATACATAATCCCAATCATTCACACGCTGAGACATTATACATGCAAATAAATTTCTTATCAGCTTAATCCTTACCTTCTTTTGAGTGCAGGCGCTAGTAATACAATATATTGAATTGAAGTCCAACTGAAAGAACCGTAGTTTCGGGGTCGAAGGCTAGAAGACGCAAGAGAATGTTTTGTAGCTATGGCTGGAAGATATCATCTTAAACTCTATCACAGCTGCTGATCCAAGAGTTTTATGAGAATTCAAATACGTCAGGCCTGATGGAAACTTTTTGCATGCGTCAGTTTGTTATGATGTTGACAAGCCTCGGCCTTTTGTCTCTATGCATGTTGTCCACGTATGGTAGGTTTATGTCCGAATCGATGTTCATGTAAACAACTTGTTTTAATCTTTCAGAAGCTAGAACTTCCACTTTTTTCCCATTTTAAAATCCAAGGTTACGTGATTCTCGTAGAGCACACTCTTAGGGGGCTCTTTAATTTAGTTTATATGGTACTAAACTATGGAGTTTTTAAATTTATCCTATCCTGATTCAAAGCATGCTGCCTAATTGCAGTTGCAAATTTAGAAGACCATTCTACATAATATTAAAAAACGGCATTGGGCACTGGTCAATAAGCATAACTAAAAAATGTCAAACTTTGAAACCCAAATTCACATGCAATGTTTTTTTCGATATTCAAGAAAGCAGAACAATTGCATGCAATTCCACGCAGTTCGGCAACTTCAAGTCAACTCATTGAGAATATTCTCCACAATTCCTTTCTTAAGATGGATCTTCAATCTGCAAAGCATATTTATTGACTAATTCTTGCTGTGCCCACTGAAGGATATAGGTTGAAAATTTTGAATTTTGTGAATTTCACTGCAAAATGGAAGCCCCATTGAATCGCCTATTATTTTTGTTGTTCTTGATGCAATTGATTGTTATGCCATGTTTTGGTGGGATAACGAGTCGCTATGTGAGAAAAGTTGAAGCATCTGTGGACATGCCTATGGATAGTGATGTTTTTGCAATTCCAGAAGGCTATAATGCTCCTCAACAGGTAATTCATATTCACCTCTTTTCACATATTGCTTTTTAAGGCTCTAATGGCTCAAGAATCAGTTGTTTTGTCTACTTCATTCATTTCATTATGTGTATTTTCTCTGTAATGGGAATTCAGGTTCACATAACTCAAGGAGACCATGTGGGTAGGAGTATAATTGTATCATGGGTCACACCGTCTGAGCCTGGGTCCAATACCGTTCTTTATGGTACTGAGCAATCCAAGTACAAGTATTCAGCACACGGGATTGTTACCAGCTACAATTATTATAACTATACATCGGCTTACATTCATCACTGTACAGTGAAGAAATTAAAGGTTAGCGATTCTTTTTGCTTTTACTGTTCATTCATATTAAAACAACAATTAGTCTTGCTTTCTTCGTTGGATGAGACAGAAAGTGGGCCATTGAGTAAAATAAAAGTGCGAAATTGTTTAGTGTTTAGCTGATTACCAGTCCAACTTATGAGTCTAGATTGAAAATCAGAGAAAAATGGAGGGAAGTTTATGAGACAGAAAGTGGGCCATTGAGTAAAATAAAAGTGCGAAATTCCTTAGTGTTTAGCTGATTACCAGTCCAACTTATGAGTCTAGATTGAAAATCAGAGAAAAATGGAGGGAAGTTTTAATCTTCAGCCATGTGAAAAAAACATACCTAATGGCTGCGTAATCTCATGCTCTGTTTTTCTTTTTCTTTAATGCTCGATTTTTCCGTCAAGTTTCGGTTTCTGCTCTAATGTTTCACAGTTTCTGTCTTTGATAACTTTTCTGATGTTAGAAGACAATTTCTTATTTGGAGTCTTGCTAACTTTTTTTTTGTTCCTAATGTGATTGCAGTATGATACCAAATATTTTTATAAGATTGGATTGGGAAACACAACACGGGAGTTTTCTTTCTTAACGCCACCAAGAATTGGCCCCGACACACCGTATACATTTGGTATTATTGGTAGGTCTACGAAATTATCTATTATCAAATGCTGTCATGAATTATTTGAGTTTTTGTTCATTAATTACATTTTATTTAGTTCTTTTAGTTCCATGACAGTTTTGCAACTGAGAGTATTCCAGGTTATTAAACATAGTCTGAGCAGGGTAGCCTTAGGTTTAACTAATTCCAACGGATAGCCTAAAACCCATTCCCAACAGTCCTCGAGAATTGAAAACTAGAGAAGACAGCCCTGACTTTAAACATGTGAAGGAAGGTGAACACCTGCACTAGGGTTTAAACTCAGAAGTATGTGGTGCCCTAGTGACTTCTTTTGAAGGAAGAATTCATTTAACAAATATGTCACTACATGTGCTTCTAAATATTTTTAACCAATGGGTGCTTTGTGCCCACCCCTAAACATCACACACTAAGAACAAAATTAAGCTCGAAAAAAGTCAGTCAACTTTGACTATTTAACACTTTTAGACTAAGAATGAAGTGTTAGTGTGTGATGTTTAAGCCATTTGGTGCTTGACACCCTCACTGGCTGAAATCTTTTTAGAGAAGGAAGGACCGATGTTGTTATTTGGGAAGTATAATATTGAGATTGATGTCCAAAAGGGAAAGAGCTATATACATTGGGTTTGTGTAATCAAAAAGAGGTAGCCAGGTGCCCTCTTAAATGCATTTACAGGAAAGGTTTTTGCCTTTGGATTTGCATGATAGACAAGCGAAATCAAGTTGATGATCCATCTCCATGTGCTAAAGACAAATGAAAATGTTAACTTGCTGTATATGGCGGACAACCTTGTTTTTTAAGGACTAAATGTAGGCCAAACTTTCATCCCAATTCTTAGGATTCTTCTAGTAATATTGCCTTATTGTTACACTGACTTCACAACCTAGGTTTGATTTTCAATGTAGATGAACTGCAATGAACACATGAACTTGGTATCCATTTTCTTTACACAATGGTCCAAATATTTCTCCAGTAGTTTTTATCCCCAGTAGACATGAAGTTTCAGAAACCTGGGTTGCCCCTTCACTTAATATCTTCTTGAATGGAATCAATGCACACATCTCACTAAAATAATTTAATAACAAGGTGAAGAAATAATTATTACCATTGTTAATCTAGAAACCACCTAAAAGGTCCATGGAGATGTTTAACATGGGCAGTTCGCTACCACTACTTGTGTATATAATACTTATTTTATATTTATGTGTTGCTAGTGCTAGAATATTTACATGCACGGATGAAACTTATCACATACAATTTCATTTTGGAACAATACACATAATGCTAGAAATTGATAACTACTTTTCCAAACTGAAAGTGACCAGCTAGAATAGAGATATTGTTCCGCATCATATCTTTGTAGGGCATGTACAATCTGTCCAAATCATTAAAAATACCCTTTCTTGATGTGGCAATAAACTATAAGCTCTCACTCATGGTATTCCAAATGATTTAACTGTGGAACCTCTTCCACAAAGTCATGTTCCTTGTCATACTGCTCTTTGTAGACCTCATGGTTTGAATTTTGGTTGGTTCGAACCACATTGTAGTGTCTATTGCTACAAATTCTGAAGAAAACTCTAGGTATCATATCCATTACTGTCTTGCTTATCCCTTTATTTTCCTTCACAAATATGTTGCTTCCTCCTTGTACTAAAAATATGGAAACTCTTTTTTAGATTATTGTAAATGCTTTTGATTATGTTCCTTTGCATTGTCAACATGGGATCTGTAAATACAAATTTTAAAGCTGTATGGTGCTAGAAGAACACTAAACAGTTACCCAAATCTTCCCTTATCCCTTATTCTTCCTTTTATTAATATCTGCGCACATTTATGGGAAAAGGGAAAAATCACAATGGAAGAAATATAATTAAAACTTTCTCTATTTACACAGCTGTTTTGAAAAAACACATCTCTGAAAATACAGCATACTAAGTCAATTGTCACATATAATATTTTCTCTGAGTACCTACTTCCATTGTTTTTCTTTGTCAGGGCTTGAGTCATGTTGACCCTCTAGATTCAAGCAAAGATATCAGTGGGTACATTTTTTCTCATCTTAAAACCATCCAGTGTAATGTTCCCGTTATAAAATAAATGATAAATCAAAATTTTGTAATGGGCCGATTGATTTAATGTATCTCGGACCCATTTCCATTTTTTTTTCCGTAGTTTGTGTCGCTGTTGGCTATCTTTGTACACCCTCAGAAAGTTTTCCGACGGATATTTAAGCACGACTTGTAGGTAGTCTATAGGCATGCTTTTGGATTATTTTCTCTGTACTGCGAATTCTTGTTGGGGATTCTCCACTATTCACCATTTCGGAAGTGAAAGATCTTCCCTACTTGGCTTTCACGGTTTCGGTGGGATTCAACCCTCACTCTATTCCGTTGTTGCATGTAATTGTTCACTTGGATCTGGCAAATTGGAGCACCATCTTTCGGCATATTTTGAAGGGATTATTTGAATTCAAGTTTCAATTATCGTGTTTGATCTACTTGTGTTTTGTAAGTACGTGTTTGCATTCATCATGTGGCATCCAGACATTTCTGTGCGACTCCCTCTTTAACTGTACGACATTCACTCTCCCACACTCTGTACCTTCCTTGTCTTCCCCCTCCACTCACGTATGGCTTGCTATATGGCCTACCTAGCCATCACCCGATACGCTATCATTTTGTCTACATGCAACCTCTGGAATTTAGCAGAAACATTGTACGGCCTTAGCCCTCCACCATACGGCCCTCCTGTCAGCCATCCCACTGTACGGCCACACCATCCGACATCATCCTCCCTCACCGTACACCAATCTAACGACCGTATGGCCCTTTTTGTGACACCGTACGGCTCACTCCCTTCCCCTTGCCATACCGTGTGTGCGTCGCTCCATTTTCCTATACAAGTTCTTTTTCCATCCGTACGTCATCACAACATGCCCGTACCAATCTCCAAATCACATACCAAGTCCCTCTGGTTACCAAATTGTCTGGGGAAAGATTTTCTGGTTTGTGTATGGAAGAAAAATATTACAGTGGAATTAGAGTGCTTCGATCCTGCAAGCTTGTGGACAGTGAATGAGAGTTTATAGCCGGAAGAGAAGAAGGACACATTCCATTGATTGAATGGTTGCCAAACCGGAATCGACAGTTGTTGAACTTGTGGCACTACTGAGAAAATTTGCTAGGAATCAGGCACAGATCACTGATACGCAGTGACTCATGGAAGAAACTCTCAAGAAGTTGGCAGAAAACAAAATATTAGGGGAACAAAATGGTCATAGCGCAGACTAGGTGTCAAGTAAATCAAACCCTCATCCAGCACGCTCTCAACCTTCCATGCCGACTTTTCTATCACAGACAGAGGCACAACATGGAGGGAAACAACCAACCTTTGAAGAGATGCAAGAACAACTAAGAGAAGATTGGAAGAATGCAAACCTTGAAGAAGATATATCCTACAAAGATTACATGGATCTGAGAATGAGATATTCAGGAGGTGGAAACAAAGGATGTTTTAAAGATGATCTTAGAAGAAAGTTGAGTAAGGTAAATCTGTCTCCATTTGATGGATCCGATTCCATATCTGTGCAAGCGTGGGTAATGAAAGCTAATACTTACTTCTAGCTGAATCCTATGGCAGAAGAAGAAGCAATCAAATTTGTCACGCTACACTTGGAAGGAGCTGCGCACGAATGGTGGCATCACGACACCATCACATTAGGACATGATTAAACAAATACTTATGCAGAATTCATGGAGAGATTGATAGAGCAATTTGATGGTAAGGATCTGGAACTCAACTTCAAAGATTTGGCACAACTGAAACAAATTGGATCAGTCGATCAGTTCATTGTGGAATTTCAGAAACTCTTTGTTTTGGTCACAGACATTTCCAAAAGAAGACGGGTAGTGCTCTTCATGGATGGACTGACAGAACCTCTGAAAGGTTGGTTAAAGGGGTTCAATCCTGCCACCCTGTCAGAAGCGATCAATAAAGCACGGAGTATGGCATCATCATCGACATCATCCTCTCGAAGTTACTCACATTCTAAACTGCCGACATTTTCGAGGGACAAACCTCCACCAAAGAAGCCATCGTGGATGACGCTACCAGACAAGAACTCAGAAGGAAGAAATTGTGTTACAATTGCAAGGGACCTTGGGAGCCTAGCCACCGATGCCTCGGAAAGGGAAAGATCCATTACATTGAGGTCGTGTCTGATGATGAGGACGAATAGGAAGAAATGCTGGTCGAAGATAACCAACCCCACAATGACACCAACATGGTTAGTTTAAACTATACGGAGAGAATTGCAGCCTTGGTACAACACGGAGGAACCATTTCCTTGGCTGGCAGCCCGAGGTGCACGGTTTTTTGTGTACGGGGTACCCTTCAAGGACAAAGGGTTATGGTGATGTTGGATAGCGGAGCTACTCTAAATTTCATAAACTCATCCTTGGTAAATCGAAGAAGTCTACCTATGGAGGCCCACGCAGACTTTCAAGTCAAGGTCACCGGAGGGACTTTTCTGCCTTGCACGCACCTTGTTCCTCAGCCGAGTATCAGAATGGGGAATCACATAGTAACTAAGGATTTCTTCATAGTGGACCTTGCTGACATGGAAGTTATTCTTGGGATACAGTGGATGGAGACACTCGATGAATACACTAAGAGTTTCAAAAAAGAAGGTTGTCCTCCGAGGAATGGAAAATGAAGGTCCGAAGGAAGTTTCTGCACATTGGATGAAGGCAATTTTTTGGCATGATGACGTTGGGTGGGCTACGCATTGTTTTATCTTAACAGAACCTATAAAGGGGCGTCAACACCTCCACAGGATGAGAAACTCTAGGATATTTTAAGTAGACATGATAAAGTTTTCATGGATATTCCTCTTGGCATACCACCTCATTGAGGGTTTGAACACACTATTAAGTTGGAATTAGGGGCACAGCTGATCATAACCACACCGTACTGCCATCTCAAGAAATTAAAAAATGAGATCGAAAGGACGATTCAGGAATTGCTAGAGAAAGGATGGATCCGTCCTAGTTCTAGTCCATTCACGTCATCTGTGGTCTTGGTCAAAAAGGACAGGATGATGCGCATGTGTGTGGACTACCACGCGTTGAACAAAAAAAAATAAAGAACAGCTATCGCATTCCAAGGATAAATGAGTTGTTGGATGAAATGCATGGCGCGATCTATTTTTCAAAAATAGATCTCCGTTATGGATACCATCAGATCCGCATGAGGGAGTAAGATGTGGAGAAGACAGCTTTCTATTGTCAATACGGACATTATGAATTTATGGTCATGGCATTCAGATTAACCAATGCACCTGCCACATTTTAATCATGCATGAATCGTATCTTCAACAAATAATTGCATAAGTACTTATTGGTATTCTTCAATGATCTTCTTATTTATAGCAGGACATGAGAGGAGCACCTGAAGCATCTAAATGAAGTCCTAAGTATCATGGAGGAATAGTCTTTGTTTGCCAAGCAGTCCAAATGTGAATTTGGTATGACAGAAATATTGTAGTTGGGGCATGTTTTCAGTAAATATGGGGTTTAAGTGCATCAAGAGAAGATTCAAGCTATCCTCGACTGGCCTCCCCCAAAATCACTCACGGATTTGTGAGGATTTTTCAGACTGTGCAGTTACTACAAGAGGTTCATTAAAGGATTCTCTTAGCTTAGCGCACCCTTAACGGATCTGAGAAAGAAGGGGTCCTTCCAGTGGAACAAAAAGGCACAACTTACCTTTGAGAAGCTGAAAGAGGCCATGAGCACTTGTCCCGTACTTGCACTACCTGATTTCACCCAACCGTTCATGTTGGAGTGCGACGCGTCTGGAGGAGGCATTGGAGCAATACTGATGCAAGATAGACACCCGATCGCTTATGAGAGCAGGAAGCTTACGCCAACAGAATGCCTATATTCTATCTACATCAAAGAAATGTTGGCCATCATTCATGCATTAACCAAGTTCTAGCAATATCTAGTAGCTGCCAAAATTGTCGTCCATACAGATCACAACAATTTGAGATATTTTCTAGAGCAACGAGACTTGAATGAACAACAACAAAAATGGGTAAGCAAGGTTCAAGCTTTTGATTTTGACATTGAATATGTGAAAGGGAAAAACAATGTAGTTGCAGATGCCTTGTCCTAGAAACCCACCATCTACTCGCTAGACCAGATTTCAACTGACTGAAAGGCACATCTGTTAGTGGAATATTCCAAAAATACATTTGCATGTGAAATAATGGATGGCCACACTCACAATGATTGGTACAGAGTGGTGGATGATATCATCTACTATAAAAACTGGATATATTTGGTGGCAGAATCTAAGTTAAAGCAAAAAACCTTGAAGGAAGTACATGACTCACCACTAGCTAGACACCCAGGTTTTCTCAAAACTTACAGAAGTCTTCAGGAGAGGTTTCCATGGAAAGGACTTAAAGGGGACATGTTGTAGCATGTAAGAGAGTGTACGGTCTGCAAGCAAAACAAGTTCGAACATACTCTACCTGCCAGGCTACTACAACCTTTGCCAATTCTCAAACATAAGTGGAAAATTTCATAACAGGGCTTCCCAAGGTGAACGAAAGGATTGTATTTTCGTGGTGGTTGATAGATTGACAAAGTATGCACATTTCTTTGCCATCCCCTCCGACCTTCAAGCCGCACAAGTTGTCGATTTGTTCTTTAGAGAAGTCTTTCATCTACATGGGTTACCTCGAAACATCGTCAGTGATCAAAATGGACGATTCATCAGTATCTTCTGGACAGAACTATTTCAGATGGCAGGGAAAAAATTATCACCAAGTACAAGTTGCCACCCACAGATAGATGGACAAACAGAGATTGTGAACAAATGGCTCAAAGGCTACCTTCGAAACTACGTTTCGGCACAACAATGAGCGCGGATAAAATGGATCCATCTAGGGGAATATTGCTACAATACGACATACCACATGTCCATCGGAATGACACCATTCAAAGCTTTGTACGGGTACGAACCCCTTTCCTTCGTCGACACAGTTCTGGGTGATAGTTGTGCACCAAGGACAAGGGACTAGCTTCAGGAGGGACAAGACATTCTGAGATGCTTAAAGGAAGATCTACAAAGGGCACAAAATCAACAAAAGATGTACGCAGACAGACACAGAATAGAGAGAAGTTTCAAAGTGGGGGATTTGCTCTATCTTTGGCTCCTGCCATATCGACAATCCTCACTAAAGGAAAGAGGAAAAGAGAAACTGAAACCTCGATTCTATGGCCCCTATTGTGTAACTTGCCGCACTGGTGAAGTTTCCTATGAGTTTGAACTTCCGGAGGGTAGCCGTATTCATTATGTCTTCCATATCTCTTGTCTGAAGAAAGCTATAGGGAAAAATGTCACAGTTGCTACCGACCTTCCGCCACTCAATGAAGAAGGAAAGTTCATTTTGGAACCAACCGAGATCCTCAAAGTATGTGAGAGAGCCCTACGGAACCGCACTGTGAAAGAATACTTGGTACACTAGCAACACCTACTGTTGGATGATGCGACATGGGAAGGCGAGCACATTCTCCAACACCTGGCATTGCATTTGCTTGAGGACAAGCAAAATTTGGGATGGGAGGACTGTAATGTTCTTGTTGTAAAATAAATAATAAACCAAACTTTTGTAATGGGCCGATTGATTTAATGTATCTCAGACCCATTTTTATTTTTGTTTTCGTAGTTTGGGTCGCCGTCGGCTATCTTTGTACACCCTCGGAAATTTTTCCGATAGGTATTTAAGCACGATTTATAGGTAGTCTGTAGGCATGCTTTTGGATTATTTTCTCTATATTGCGAATTCTTGTTGCGGATTCTCCACTATTCGCCATTTCGGAAGTGAAAGATCTTCCCTACTTGGCTCTCATGGTTTCGGTGGGATTTAGCCCTCACCCTATTCCATTGTTGCATGTAATTCTTCACTCGGATCTGGCAAATCAGAGCCCCATCTTTTGGCATATTTTGAAGGGATTATTTGAATTCAATTTTCAATTATTGTGTCTGATCTACTTGTGTTTTGTAAGTACATGTTTGCATTCATCATGTGGCATC
Organism: Cupressus sempervirens; assembly: GCA_028749045.1. Lineage (NCBI taxonomy): Eukaryota > Viridiplantae > Streptophyta > Pinopsida > Cupressales > Cupressaceae > Cupressus > Cupressus sempervirens. The sequence continues at coordinate 174,182,148 of CM053792.1, read as the reverse complement.
CAAACATTTTTGTGCGACTCCCTCTTTAACCATACGACATTCACTCTCCCACACTCCATACCTTCCTTGTCTTCCCTCTCCACTCACATACGGCTTGCTGTACGACCTACCTAGCCGTCACCCGATACGCTATCATTTTGTCTGCACGCAACCTCTGGAATTTAGCAGAGACACCATACGGCCTTAGGGCCTCCACTGTACGGCCCTCCTGTCAGCCATCCCATTGTACGGACCATCGTACGGCCACACCATCCGGCATCATCCTTCCTCACTGTACACCAATCTAATGACAGTACGGCCCTTTCTATGACACCGTACGGCTCACTCCCTTCCCCTTGCGATACCATGCATGTGTCCCTCCATTTGCCTATACAAGTGCTTTTGCCATCTGTATGCCATCACAACATTGCCGTACCAGTCTCCAAATCACATACCAAGTCCCTTTGGTTACCAAATTGTCTGGGGAAAGATTTTTTGGTTCATGTACGGAAGCAAAATATTGCATCCAGTCTATTTGATTTGTTTACCACTCAATTATTTCTTCTTTGTATCTATTTGACTATCTTTAAATTCTTTCCACTTAATAAAATACAGCTTACACATTCACAAATTTTGTCTGGAGTGAATAAATATATAATCTCTCCTAACAGCTAGCATGTCAATGACACCTTGGTTAAAGTCTTACTGAAAGTAAGCCTGGATAGTACTGATCACATATCGTGTAGTAATAAATCGATATAATTATATAGTTTCAAATATTGTGGAAAACTATAACCAAAAAATACAGAACATTTGCTTGTTCACTAATGCATCACAAACATAAAAGTGGTACAGGATATTTTTTAATAGACTATCTATTCTCTTACTAATTTGAACATCGAAAGCTATGTAGCTTGCATAAATGATACAAGCTCTGAACCTTTGGTCAAGCTATATGGTATAATTACCATACAAGCTATGTTTTGGATGCCAAGCGTGGTTACCAATAACTCAATGAAGTGGAAATAAATCTGTTCTTTTTTGGTCATTCACTAGGATCCTTTGGTTCTGACAAGGGCTCTATAATTGTGTTCAAGTTTTCAATTTAAATGCTAATGCATTTTTTTTTACATGATAATCAGATAAAACATTTATAAAGTGCACAAGATTATTTCTTTTTCCAAGATGATTTTCTGTGAAGTGTTTACAGAGAACTTCTTCTTGTTTTTTAGAATGTGGAAGAGCTTGCATTCACCTTGATATACTGGAGTGCTATATAATGCTTCATTCACTTTTGCTCATTTCCCTCCCAATTGCTTGGGCAAGAGCCAAAATAACTCTGTATATGTAAACTTACATGCATTCACAGATCTATTAGCTGATGGTATCACTGTATGCTCATCAAAAATTGAAAAGCTTTCTAACAGTGGACTCTTCTCAACCCATCTGTGTTTTTCTTCTTGGTTCATCCTACAACTTCTCTATTCGGCATTTTCTCTAGCTAATAAACACTCCTAGAAAATTTACACATTCTAAATTTCTCCACGATTCATCATTTAGGAGATATTGAAAATTTGCAGTTGGGCCATTCTATGGTGCCATTAAGATTTCAACAATATATGTGTCTTGGAGTTTCATGATGTCTAATATAAAATTTCTTCATCTAGTAAGTACAGTACTATGGTAGAGTGGTATCAAGTGGCAGAATGCAGTCATCATCTCTCCAGACTAAAGACTGATCCATTATGGTTAAATTTAATAGCTTATACTGAAAGTAAAGTTTCTGTAAGGTTCTTATGCCTGCCAATCTAAGGCCTCCATATTCTTTTGAGGATTCAAAAACCTTCTACCCAAAATTGGAAGTATTCTTTTCCATACTTACATTTCAGAGTGATATAGAAATTCTGCCAGTTGATATAATACAATCTTCTGTAGTAACCTTTTCAATCAAGAAGAGCCTTTGAAGGTGTTACTGTTAATGCTTACTTCCAAAACTCTCCAACAAGTCTCCATGGAACAATAAGAGACGTTGTTATACCAAAATGTATTCTTGAGTCCAAACAAGCGGTTGTTGTTGAATTATCTTCCATAGTCACGTAACATTCTGAACCAACTTCTTGTAAATAAGATTTTGCTTCTGTTTTTATCATCAGTGACAGTAACTTGTGAAAATTGTCCAAACATGTAAGAATACTAATTATTATTTTCCACCACCTGCTATAAAAGCTCAGAGATTAATTATTATGTGGTTGACAAAGTCAATTTTGAGATGATATCTAAAATCTATTCCTCAAATTTGACAAACTCAAGTAAAGTTCAGAACACAGTAGTGATCAATTATAAATATGGAATCAAGAGCTAGTGGAGAGAAAATAACTTATACGATTCTCACATCATTTTGTTGAATTTTTTAAAATTAAATGGTTAACTCTGGCATGTTGTGCATACATGGGTATCTGAGTTCTCAGGCTGGTAAAAAGATGACTGGAAAATTATGGATTTTAATTGTGAACTCTCTATTAAAATACTTTGGACAAAACATGACAGCTCTATACAGAAGGTATTGGTAGCTCAATATTCATCTGGGGCCACGAAATATAAAATACAAAGAGAGTGCATGTGAATCTTTTATACTGATTTGAATGCTTTAAGGGAACAATAGTTGAAGGGCTAGTTTTGAAAAATAATATAACTTGGACAACTTACCATTTATATACTTCCAAATTATTTAACCCACAAGTCAATTTTCATTTTTAGCTGGTCTGCATTCCATGAAAATACAAACCAAATTACATTTTATAATGTTCTCAAAAGGGTTACAGAGCTTGAAACGAATAAGCATTATTGACTATGAAGTACATTGAAATTTTTGCTCACTTTGAATTCATTCTCTCTGCACAAAATGTTAGGAACAACCACAAAGCCAACTTTATCTTAACACCCCAAGCAATGGTTTTCTTCTTTATAATTAAATAGATTTTATAGGGGTGCCTCACCAGAATTTTTCTCAGAATTATATGGAAGTCCTTTGACCCAACTAGCTATTAACAGCATATATATTTTCAAATTACAATAACAACTTTTAGCTTGTGGAATAATTTTTTCAGAGAGTATATCATGCGTTGAACCTACTATTCTGTATCACAATTCATTTAAAGAAAAAGACCAAAAACCCTAATTTGCTAATAGCTTGTACATGAGCAGACTAACCATAAATCTTATCATTTGTTTAAGTATTTGCTTTGAAATAAGACACTTCTTTTGATTTCATTTTACTTTGGCTGATATAAGAGTTGTATATATGCAGGAGATCTTGGTCAAACAGTTGACTCAAATAGTACCTTTCACCATTATTTAAAGTCAAAAGGACAGACACTCCTTTTTGTAGGAGATCTTTCTTATGCAGATGACCATCCATTGCATGACAACAGAAGGTGGGATACTTGGGGGCGATTTGTTGAAAAAAGTGCAGCTTACCAACCATGGATATGGACAGCAGGAAATCATGAGATTGATTTTGCTCCTGAAATTGTAAGTAGACACATCTCAGTAAGGAATTAGAATTATCATTGGAGTTAGCTTGGATAGTTTTGTTAAGAATCATCAACATAGTTGAGCTTAAATGTTCTATTAAGCATCAAATTCATGTACATCATGTCTTGAATCTGACTGCAATATCTATTTTTGTTGATGATATGGTCATCCTGTTTCACCTTTTTAATGTTTCAAAGAAGAAATTTCTGTTCTTTTTCTTTTTTGTGAGCTTTGCCAAGAATGAAAATATAGGTCTTTTTGGTATCTGCGTAAATGAAAATAAAGAATTTCTTTGCAATCATAGTAATCTAAGAGGATGGTCATTTATTACATCATTCTTTGTTTTTTATGATGATGTGGTCCTCATCTCACTCCTGATGGTCTATAAGGGAATTTTTTGCCCTTTCTCTACATTGTTGACTTTAACAGCTTGTATGAAAAGGCAATTTATTTCTATTAACTAGTTCAAGACAGACATGTCAATGGCCAGTACCTGATGGACACATAATAATGATCACAGATTATGAAACATAGTACTTCAACATACTTTTTCAAGAAAATTTTCTCTAAGAAACGATAATGCACATGAAAAACAGAGCAAGAATGTTCTCTAAATAATCTGTTATTGGGTCAATGATTCAATTATAAAAGAGGAAGAAGTGTTGAAGAGAATATTCTCCTCAGTTCTTCAACAAGGACAAATCTCATGAAATTGATGCTTTTCAAGTTTCCTTTGAAATTACTTCCTAGAATCTTCTAAAGGAAGGACCACTGGAAGTGTTCAAAGAATCTAGATGCAAAATCAAGTATTTAAGCAAATGATCGCTATGAAGCTAGTTCTCATCCATGAACATAAAAAAGGGGACCTCATTAGTTTTCTACCAATCTTCAGTCTTGTATAATATTATCTACAAAATTATAGCTAAAACCATAGCTTGCAGACTCAAGAAGTATGTCTGTATGACCATCTTAGAGAACCAAACTGCCTTTTTCCTAGGAAAGTAGATTATTGACAATTCCATAACAGTTTAAGAATTAATATAATGGTCCAAAATCCTAATTTGTGGATGGTCTTCAAAGCAATGGATATGTCCAAAGCCTTCAAAAAATGTATTTGGAGTTATTAAATTAATTTTGGACTCTGATTCTCAAAACTATGATTTCCTTTGGGTTCAGAAAAAAAAGTCTTGGCCTAGGCAAGTTCTTGCATCAGTACTTCCTTGGTCCAAGTTACATTGATGTAATGTCCCTTATTGGGGTGTACCTGATTTTCATCCAAAATAACAATTCCAACAAAATAATTTGTTTACAACTTATATCCATAATTAAATCATCTAATAGTTATTGAACTCAAAACTAAATTAACAACTATCATTTAAATGAAATGATGGATAGTACCACTACTTGGATCTAATCTGTAGTACATTTCCCAAAACCAACTATAGTAGGGATTATAAGGAAAATCATAATAGACGCCTGAAGATAGTTCATCACAACTAAGCCCGAGAGTGCAAAATGCCCAAACAAGACAATTCGACCCTTGTCCCAAAGTGGTAGGAACTCTCACTTATCCAACATGGGGTGATGTTCTTACATTTTGGAGAGCAATTTCTTCCTCTCCCTAATGTGTCTCTGGTCTAACTCATAAATGATTGCTTCTAGGTTATAGTTTCACATCCCACCAACCACAGTTGGGATTGGGAAGCAAGACATAATAGGATGCCTAGAGACTGTTTGTCACAACTAAGCTCAAGAGGCAGAATGTCCAACGAAGACTATTTGACCCCTTGACCGACAAGTGTTAGGAACTCTTGTCCATCCAACAGGCGGTGATGTGCTTCAGTTGTGGGAACCAGTTTCTTGTCTCTCCCTAACATATCTTATTCAATTTCATATATGATTGCTTGCAGGGAAAGGAAAAAATAAGTTCATCACTATAGAAACATAAATAAAACAGAAAATTCAGTAGTATCTTGATCAAAAGCATATAAAAGATATGTATGTATGTATGTATGTGTTTGTGTTTGTATGTATATATATGTATATGTATGTATGTGTGTATAAGATCATTCATCCACATTGCATACCAATTCCTTGCTCAATTGCCAGTTTGCTGATTACTCATTGCAGATTTGTATAATTGATATGTTTTCTTTGATGACACCTCTCCTAATGCATTGTCGGGATTGAGATGCATCTCCCCCTTTCCTCCACCTTTTCACGGGAATGTGTTTCTCACCCTGTTTCCACCTCTTGGGCAGTTGTTTTATCACTAACCTTTTCACAGGCAGATGTTTTATTCCCAACCCAGCATTATTATTAAGTACACTTAATAGAATCTGCTAGAGATGCATTCAAGTTGGCCAAAAAAGACAAGATAGGCAGTTTAGTCAGCTCACTAACACTCTTAGGCGAGAAAGATAGAGAAGAAGGTAGGCCAGGCTCCTCTCGCTCACGCTCTAAGTTGCCCTATGACACTATTATTGTCAAATAGCCACCTTTCTGGCACGTGCTTTCCTCATTATATCCTCTAAGGATAAGTAGTCACACCCCTCTGCCTTGCAAGGGATGCCTCACTTCCAAAGTAATCACTTTTTTATTAATTATCTTATCATTTGAATTGCTGCCTAATTCTTAATAAGGATCATTGTATTATAGATAATCATATGCTGATTTTTTGCCACATGCCTCTTCATTCAACATGGATTTTGAAATTTGTTTTGTTTAATGCTTTGTTAAGACTTAAATTTTGTCGATCAAAGGAACTAGTGAGGTTGAATCCTTGTGTGGCTTTTGGCTAAATATTTAGAAAATTAGAATGTCTTTTGAATAAGAAAATTTTCTGATCATTGATGCATGTTTAATTTAATTTTTCTCTTTCTTCCTTTTAGGGATGGTTAAGAAGGTCTTATGTGGGGCATGCCAATTCCCCTCCTCAAGATTTCTTTTCGCCAAGAAATTTTAAGTTTGGATAATCAAAGGTTTGGGCTTCTTCCCAAGTGGCATTTTGAAGGTAGACCCTTCCATTGGCTGGATGCATAGGAATGTACTTATTTCTCAATCCTGTTTCTTGCATATCAAGAATGGTTTCAGGCTCCAAAATTAACTTGCCTTCATCATTGAGCGAAGATAACTCTTAGCATGGAGTAACATCCTATCCCAACACCTTGGTCGAATCGAGACACATGAAATATATTATGGATTCTGTTATTTGACTATAGCTCCAACTTGTACGCAACCTCTCCTATCCTTGTGAAAATATTCTATATTCCATAGAATCTAGGTTTAATCTTCATGAGCCCACTTGCTGTGGTAGATGGCTTCTTAGACTAACCTTACAAAAACCAAGTCCCCAACTTCAAATGTCCTTTCTCTCCTTTATTGATCAGCATATATCTTTTGCTGGTTTTACATTTAGTGTAGATTATCTATAAGTGCATTCATAATATCCACATTTTTTTGTACAAAGTCTTTGACTCATGATACACAACTTGTTGAAGGATCAAAATGAGGCTGCCTCATACCCATACAAGGCCTTGAAGAGACTTGTTCCTATTGACATACGTTGGGTGGTGTTATAACAATATTCTCCAAGGTATAAATTTGATCCATACATTTTGTTTCCCCTTAACAGAGTATCTTAGATATCCTTTAAACCATTTTCTTACAATCATTGTCTATTCACCGATTTCAAGATGATAACTTATACTTGGTGTGAGTTCTATTCTGGCTATCTAGAATTTTTCTTGCTAAAAGCTAAGGAATTGGATCTCTATATCATTGATGATGTTTCTAGATAAGCCATGTAATATGAAAGTTTTCTTGAAGAAAACATTGGCTACCTGTGCATAACTGGTAAGGAAGTCCACAAATATTTTTATACAAACTTTTCCTCACAATTTGGGAAGCCTGGTTATGAACCCATGGAGACACTTTCCCATTTTTAATTGGGTATGGCTGTAAGAGGTCTATTTGATAGGTTCATTCTATCTTCTTTTTTTTTGAAAATTTCTGTATTCTTGAGCATGTTTTACGTTGTCTTTCTTAAAACCTTTCCAAAGTTACTTCGCTCTTTATTGTCTATAGGTATTATAATATCCTTAGTGGCCCACTAAAGGGTTTTCATGATATTTTCTAATGATCTTCTCTTTCATCCTTGAGCCTAGTACAAGATATATCTTACCCTTTTTATAGAATGAGCTTTTTTACTACTTCATATTCCTCATTTTGTAGATTTCCTTCTAGCATATCATTTACTTGTGGGTCTTTGTCATATTCAGAAATAATTGAGTTTTTCCAATCTACAAAAATGTTGTTTATGGAGCATAAGTAGAGTTATGGAAGAGTGCATCAGCTATAATGCTGTTCTTTCTCTTCATGTATTTTATGTCAAAATTATAATTCTGTAACTTTCTGACCATTGTTGTTGACAGTCATTTAAATCTTTTTGATTTAGAAAAAACCTTAAGCATTTGTGGTCACTTTTAATAATAAACTTTTCACGGGCCAAAGATTGTCTAAATTTGGCTAGTGCATGCATAATGGATAGCATTTACTTATCATAAATGGAGTAACATCTTTCAGCTTCTGTGAGTTTGCACTTCTAAATGTGATTGGATGTTTGTTTTGCATGAGTACCACATCAATGGCTTCTCTAGAAGAATCACATTCTAATTCAAAGTGTAATGTAAAGTTAAGAACAATTAGGATAGGACAAGAACTTGTTATCTCCTTTAGTATTTCAGAATATTGTGGATCCACTTCATTCATGCAAGGATTCCTTTTTTAGTTAGGTTCATATATGGAGAAGCAATTTAGAAAACCCTTAACCATCAGTATGCATACACTCAAAAATCTCCTTAGATGGGTTAATTTCTTGATTCTGGCCATTATATTATAGCTTCAATATTTTCTTCATCCACACTTACCCCTTGTGCATTTATTTTATGTCCTAGATATAAGATTTCTTCTAACACAAATTCACATTTTGAGGCTTTAGCATATAGAGATTCTTGTTCAACAATTCCTGGAAATTCATCAGTGTCTTTGAAATTTTCATCCCATTTTTCGTTGTAAATCAAAATATCATCAAAGAATACTAATAGGAACTTCCTTAGTTGCTTCCTAAATTAGTGATTCAAGCATGATTGGAATGTTCCTAAGATGTTGTTTAAACCAAAGGGTAGGACCAAGAATTCAAAGTCTCCATAATGACATCTAAAGGCTATCTTGGGGATATCTACTTCCATATTTCTAATTTTGTGGTAACTAGATCTTGAGTAAATATTAGAAAGGCACTTATCTCCATAAATTTCATTAATCATTTCCTTGACTCTAGAAATAGGATAATGTTTTTTTTATAGTCTTTGTATTCAAGCCTCCATAATCTACGCACGTATGTATATGACCATCCATTTTTTTTGCTAATACTATTGAGGAGGAAGGACTTGAACTAGTTTTTATGTGACCCATCTGAGAAGTCTATTAATGTTTTTTTTTACCTCTTCTATGATTTTTTTGGCCTTCCTATAAGGTCTAGTAATTATGGTTTTAGCCCCTTCTTCAAGTTTTATGGGATGGTTGAAACCTCTCTTTGGAGAAAGTCCGAAGGGGATGTTTCCAAATACCTTCTTGTATTTCTTTAAAATGTGTTGGATAAGTATGTATGTTTTTTTTTTGCTTTGATTTGAAGATATGTCAAGAATCATGCATTGAGGATTCTACTCCACTTGTCCATGCACAAAGGTCCTTTCCATTATTTTGGATAAGACTACCTTGGAAAGCTGTCAAAGAATCCTTTAAAAGGATTTCTTGTCCACTAAGTTTTTAAAAAAGTTCCAATTTTGCAAACTTCTAGTTAGAATCATCCCAAAGAGTTCAACCATGGGGTGTCCAAGATGACATCGGTGTCCCCCATGTTTATAATGTAGAATTATTCTTTGATTGAATGCTTCCCCAATGCGATGCCTAGCTTTGATATCTTTCTCGTGCAATGGGTAATGGACCCATCACTCTAGGCTACAGTAATTTTTTGGTTTCTAATTTTGTTCTTGTAACCAAGTTTTTTGTCAATAAAGTTTGCCCCACTATCCACAAGACTGGTTACTCTTTGTCCCTGTAGAATGCTCTAAATTTGGAAAGGATGATACTTGAATGCTTTGAGATGTTGGCTAAGGTTCCATGTTCTTCACTTTCACACTTTCTTCTTCTTTTTCACTTTCTTCATCCTTATACTTCTTCATTAGATATTACCTCTATGTTGCATGCTTGGATTCTTTTTTCACACATATGTCCCAACTCCAATTTCTATTTCTAACACATATTTCTCTTTCGAAGCTTATTTATTTTACAAATGCCTCCACACTCCAAATTTATTTTGCACTTGAAACATAGGCTTCTTCAATGCTCATTAGGGTCGTTTCTTTGAAGAAATGTTCTTTGGTGTCCATCTTTCTTATAGAACATTTTATCTTTTGATGGTGTATTTTTGGAATGACTTTTATCCCTTATTTTGTTTTCTCAAGTTAGGGATTTTAAGGTTGCATCTTGGAGACTGGAAGAAACAAGGGCAATTAGTATGCCAAGAATAGTTTTTGATAGTCCTTCTCTAAATAGGCAAGTAAGATGGTTTTAGTAATTCTAGGGATCATGACCAGAATCCTTTGGAATTCTACCACATAATCTTCAATGATATTTCTTGTCTTAATTGAGTTAATGCTTTGAATATCTCTCAAGGTAATTTTGGTCAAATCTTTCAACAAGCTTTTGGGTGAAGTCATCATAAGTTGTTATTTGTTGGTGACCTTGAGTTATCGAGCCATGGTACCACCAGTTGTGTGTGACCTCTTCTTAATGTGAGATGGTAAATTTGAGGTACCTTCTTCTATCATGGGATTAAGAGATACATATACATACAATTTTTGGATCCATGAATGGATGGTTACCTTCCCTAAGCCATTAGAGATAGGGAGAGTGGATTTTCCTATTTTATGATGTATTTTTTTGTTAGGTTGACCCTCTCCCTTTGATGGTTACTTCTTGATCCAGCCTCACAATACTCCCTAAATGGGATGCTTCTCCTAACTTTAGGGTCAAGTCTTGAATATTCTTCAGCTAGTTCATCTAAGTTATGATTTAGTATGTCAATTTTTTTCTCTTTCTCTTTTTGTGTTTTCTTTAGGTGAGGAGGAGGGTCTAGCTAGTCTTGGTGTTGACCCTAATGAATATCTATGTTAATTTTCTAAGTGACTAGAGGTGACATCCCTCCCATTATCTTGGTTGGGTCAAATATTTCTGATTGTGTTGTTCATATTTTGGAGTAGTGTCATCTTCTAATTTTTCTCTATGGCAGCTTGAATTTTTTTTCATTCATTATATTTTTTTGAGTAGATTTGTTGCTTGCTACAAGTTTCCTCTTTTCTCTCTCTAATGTCCTCTGAGTTATTCAGGTTGTTCGCATATAGTTTTCCTCTTGACCCTCAGGTAGGTAGGATCATATTGATAACAATTGTAATGTCCCTTATTGGTGTCTACCTAGTTTTTAGGTAATGTTACAATTCCAACAACATGATTTATTTGGAACTAATATTCCATAATTAAATCATATAATATTTATTAAACTTAAAGATTAAGAAAAATTGACATTAAAAGAAATGATGAATAGTATCACTACTTGGATCTCATCTATATTTAATTCCCAATAACTAACCATAGTAGGGATTGGAAGGCAAGGCATGTTAGGGCACACAACTAAGCCTAAGAGCATAAAACATAAGACAATTTGACCCCTTTTCGGAAAAGTAGTAGGGAATCTCGTTCATCCAACCTGGGGTGATGTTCTTACATTGTAGGAACTTGTCTGCTGCTTCTCCTTAATGTGTTTCCTTTCTAACCCATACATTCACTTCCTACAACTAACCATATTAGGGATTTAGAGAGAAGCCATGATAGGATGCACAAAGACTTTTCTTCACAACTAAGCCCACGAGCATGTAATCCCCAACCAAGACAACCCCTTGACCCACAAGTTGTAGGAATTCTCATCCATCCCACAAGAGGCAGTATGCTTAGGTTGTGGGAGCCATTCTATTGCCTCTCCCTAACATATTTCCTCCAAATCGACATGTGATTTCTTTCTCTTTGATGATTCTTCTCCTAATGAATTGGTCCAACTTCTTATACCTTCTAATTAATCACTTTTTTTATTAATTATCATATCACCTAATTTTCTGCCCAATTCTTTGATAAAGATCACTGCATTTGAAGATAATTACACACTGCTTTAGCCACATGCACCTTCATCTAACATGTCTATTGGAAGTCATTTCATCTAAAAAAAAATTCATGACTTAATTCGCTACTCAAGTGAAAGAGTGGAATCGAGTACCTTGTGCATTTAGAAAATTGTGATGTTTTTGAATAAGATAATTTTCTGATCATCAATGCATGGTTAATTTAACTTATACTCTTTCTTTGACGGATGGTTGAGAAGGTATTATGGTGGGGCATCACACATGAAGAGCTATTCCAGACATGAGTTTTGCTCCTCTTGTAGATTGGGGTAATGGAAAATTCTAAGCCAATATAGTTTCATCATCAAGAATAAACTCTGAGCTTTATCTATTGGGTATTGCAGAAAAAGAAGGAAAATAATATGGAGTCTCAAACTGCTTGTTTTGTAAGGTAGATAGAGATACACATGATTCCAATTTGTGGATGATACTATCCTATACTCAACAATCATATTAGGAGAAAAATAAATCTCAAGCTTATATTAACACAATATTAGACAATTTCAAGGATGCAAATAAACAAGGTGAATTCCCTCTCATATTTTTTTAAATGACATATTCCATTCTAGAAAACAGTGTAATAAGTGTCTTACTGGTTTAAAAGAAGAGAAATGCTTTTCTTAGATGGCTTGCGGCATTCACTTCAAATATCTAGCTTGTTAACAATGGATATTAATTCTTAGTCTAATATTACACATAAACTAATTGCCAAAAAGTGAACATGGAAAATATAAAAAATTAAAAGAAAAAGAATCAACAGCATAAGAAACGCATTTAACCAGGAGGAATCTCTTCTGGGTAAAACCTGCATCAAATGTGAGTATATATTCACTGCTTCCAAATTGTATAACAATAAAAATATATCTCTTAGTCTTTAACTGTAGAAACTCAAAACAATAGAGATGACTCCAAGTGGCCCCCCCATGTTCTCGAAACCACTTTTTCTACTGCTGCTATGGAACAGTAACAGAGAATTCACCAGAACTCAACTCACAACTGTCCAAGAGGATACGGCAATTCTGAGAACTGCATAAAAATATCCCAGAGAAATTACAAATGGTTTTCCAGCACATTTGGAACCTAAAAAGTCTTGAAAGCCACATAAAGAAGAGGAACAGTTAAAAACTGGATTTACACTGGATGCATACAAGCTTTGACACATTTACTTCTAGTGAGGCATTTGTTCATTTTCCACAGCGGTTACGTTTTTTCTGCTTGATGAATTGGCAATTTCACCAAAAATTGTGGAAGTAGTCATTTTTTAAGATCTTTTGACACAACAAAGTTTGGTTGTGGATGTCATATTCCACCTTAAACCTGCTGCACCATTAAAGAAATCCCAGTTCCAAAAAAATCCAATGGAATACTAAACTGGGTCCTTTTTAGATCATAACTACCTGGAGATTTTTTTCTCTTTAAACATGAAGACATAGTGGATAAGGGAAGAGCAAGCCCTCAACTAAGGACACATGTTTCCCCACAATCCAAACATAAGCCACATTTTCATGCACTTCTATCTTATCCCATGTCGCTTAGGATATTATAGTGGGGACAAGGGTATAATGGGAGTTGAACATGGAAACATTCAACTTAGCCTTTGGAATGTAGCTTTCTTGGAATTCTTTTCTCTCCCTAGTGCTTCTTAGCCACAAATTTGAGACACAAATGTCATATTTCTGAAACTGATTCCCTCTGAACATGAAACAGAAGAAATCATTATCATGAATGGGAAGGAAAATTGAACAAGAAGTCATTAATATGCAACTCATATTTTGAGAGCTCTGCCTGACTGATATTACACTAGATTCAAAAGTGGCTACTGTGTAGAAAACAAAATTAAGAGGTGGTCATTGCAGAGTATGAAATGCTAATATCATAACTCTGCCATCAATTATCACCACTGTTAAAAAAAATTAGTTTGTATTGAAGGAATGTTCAGGAATAAGCTTTGAGAACACTGTGAGCTCTTGTAAACAATTGATCTATGTGGTTCATGCTCATAATTAAAGAATTGGCTATATCCTCTGTCATCATTGTCAAAATATATTTTTCTCTCCTTATATACAAGATAATGGGCTAACAAAAAAGTGGCAAATTCCTTTCTGTTACGAATTCCAGAATTTCAAGGTCCTGAATAGAATTATTTGGACCCCTGCTCTTTTTAGATTGATCAAAATCAATTTTGATGGAAGTTTGGAAAGAAAAATGGGGCCAGAAAGGATTGGATGAGTGAAGCGATTAGAAGGTTTCTTTCCTAAGAAAGTTCCTTTCTACTTTTACTCAGAGAACAAAACCAATTGATTAATGTCACTAAAAATATTAATCACCAAGATGTGTATTGAGAACAGGTCTTTCTAAATTGGAAACACCATTGGCTAGCATTGATAGCAACCTTCTTATTAAACTTGAGTATCATTTTGAAAACTTGGGCTTGAAGAAACCTTGCATTCCCATGATTTTCCTTCCTTTCTTAGATTATACAAAAAGATACTAAGAAAGAAAAACAGTAGCCGCACCAATTTGGTTATGTAGGTTGAAAGATATGAAGATTTTTATAGGGCCATCTTGATGTGTGTTCTATGACCACTCCAACATGTAGAATAAAATACTAAATATCCAATCCTCTCTCTGACAAGGAAACTTCAAATACTAAACAGTATAACAAATGTGTGATCAAATAAAGCAACTCCAATGTTTACCTTGTGTACTAGCGATTTTATGTTGGTATAACTCAATTCAATGATATGATTTGCTGGTAATCACAAAGGGGCTTACACTATTCATTTTGGATCAGTTAACTCTTTTCTTCAAAGTGGCTAGAACTTGGACATCAAATTAACTATTGGAACTTCAAAATAAAGATAAAATTGGGTGGACAGCTAGGAATTCTACTCTATTCGTAAGGACAATGGTATCAATGGATAATGCTGGCATAAATGAATCCCTTTAACCAAGTTTTGTTCACCAAATGAAACAACTACACAAAGATGATGCAATCTCCAAAGGGAGAATGAAGGATATTCATATTGTAATCATTCATCGGAATGCCCAATACTGACACAATCCAAATGAACATTCCCAATCGACCTTAGTATTTATTGAAGTTCAGACTAAATTTACACTGTAACTTGCAATCAACAGGTAAAAAAAGATATCCAGATGACATATATCATTTATCTTCACATTTCTTTATTATATTCAGTGAACTTCAACTAAAACTTGAGAAGTAGAAACCAGACAAAATTTTGAGATAAAACACAAAGACCGAGCGGGTCTTCAATGAAAATTCTATCAACTTCAACATGATCTTGGTAGCAATTTCTGATTTTTTCCTCCTGCTGCTACTACTTCCATGACTAATAAATTTCAAATGAGAATGCGTAGCCTTATATGGACCTCTCAGTTTTAATGAAGGGTTCAGATTTATTTGAAATCAATGACAGATAATTTAAAGAAACTAGCCAGGTTTTGTTACAATCACCACTTACAATTATTTAATATCTTCCAATGAAAAAATTATATTACTTCGGAATATGTATCATATTAAGGATGAACCAATGAGAAAACTCATTGTAGTAATTTATTGAATCCCTTCCACATTTCCATTTGTGAAATTTGATTTTGATTGGATGATCTTGGACATGCTGACTTGGAATTGCTTGATTGGTTGAAGATGAATGGCCACCGCCTTAGCATGTGTATCTTATAATCTGCATCATTTCATCAGTAATTAGCAAGGGAGCTGAAATCATTGGAGGATTCTTTCTCAAAGATGTTATGAAAAGTTCATGAGAGCGGCAGCAGCATTTACAAAATTACTCATTAACTAGCTTTAATTTCTTATAAAGGCTTGGAATGTTATCCGTACAATCCTAGACTTGAAGTTCCACAGAATAGGAAAATAAACTTCTAAAACTGCTTGGATTTGGTGAGGGAAATATACAACTTTTCTTTGAGATTTTACTGCATATTTTGCATTACTAATATTAGCCATTTTGATCATGCTCATGTGCATCATTTCAACCTGTTTTACCTGTTACAGATATGGAAACATTGCAAGATAAAGATTATAATCTTCATCTCAATTTTTTTTGGCTCTAACAATCTAGATAATTGGCATGCATGATTTTCTTGAGTGGAAATTTGTTGACCAAAGTGAAGGTGCTCCCTGTTTTGTTTTTCACTGCAGATTTTCTAATCTATTTTGGTGTCTTGCATATATCAGGGTGAAATACAACCTTTCAAACCATACAGTCATAGATATCATGTCCCATATCGTTACTCGCTAAGCACAGCTCCATATTGGTACTCAATTAAGCGGGCATCGGCTTACATCATTGTCCTCTCCTCGTACTCAGCATATGGTGAGCTTTCTTTAAATTGTTGTTAAATGCTTTCTATTTTGTTCCTTTTCATTTCTCATTTATGATTTTTATATTAAAGTGGTATAGCTTGCTTGACAAACATTAGACATCCAGGCAAGTTTTATTTTTTATAAGATGCTTCCTTTACATAAGATGTATGGACATTTCAGTGAGAGAAAAAATCACCATAAAAAATGGGTGTCTTTATAGGTCATATTATATCTATAAGAAAATTACCACCAAATTTAAGGCCAGCGAATGAGTTTGCATATTCTTCCTTTAAAATGTGCCTCTATAGTTCATGATATATCTATAAGCAATGCCAACTTGCACTCTTACTAACATTTGATCAAGAATAAAGCATATGGTGAGACATATTTTCTGCATTGCCATCTCTTATGTCTTGTGTGTTTCTTATTTTTTATGTTCTTCTAGGAGCTTTACCAACATTATGTTAGAGTTTGTGCATTAAAATTGATTGTAAATGTAAGTTGAATTCTATGGTTATGAACAACAGATTCAAATATCTTTTTCATCAAGACATTAGATTCACAAAATTGCTCAATGTACAGGAAAATATACTCCCCAATATCAGTGGCTTCAGCAAGAGCTTCCAAAGGTTAACAGATCAGAAACTCCATGGTTGATTGTTCTCATGCATACCCCATGGTACAATAGCAATAGTTACCACTACATGGAAGGGGAGAGTATGCGAGTTCAATTTGAATCATGGTTTACACAATACAAGGTTGATATTGTTTTCGCTGGTCATGTTCATGCCTATGAGAGATCAGTAAGTTTCAACTGCATCAATTTGTATGAGCTTTCTAATTCTCTAAATTTTAAGTGCATATAATCCATCCTCTTTCTATAGAATTCTTGCTTGCCTTCCTGTAACCCTTGTTTTTTGTGGCTCTCCAACTGCATTTTCTGCTTAAATTTAAATAGTTGGAATGTTCAAAACCAATAGCCACAATTTTTTATTTTGCAGAAGCGGGTATCAAACATAGCTTATAACATAACAAATGGGGAGTGTACACCTGTGTTTAATTCATCTTCTCCAGTATACATTACTATTGGTGATGGAGGAAATATGGAAGGCCTTGCAGCAGTGTAAGTTGGAAAAGTGGCTAACATCATAGGTCAAATATTGCTTCATGTAGACATTACCAGAACAAATTTCATTCATACTAATTGTAGGTTTAAAAATTCTTCTTTTGTCTGTCACAGTCTTTGATTTATGTTAAAACACTCATTGTTTTTGCATGGGTTTTGTCTGCAGATATACAGAACCTCAACCTGAATACTCAGCATACAGGGAAGCGAGTTTTGGTCATGCAATGTTAGACATTAAAAACCGAACTCATGCCCATTACTCATGGCATCGTAATCAAGATGGAGATGCTGTAATGGGTGATTCCCAGTGGTTCTACAATAGGCATTGGTATCCTCACATTGAACCTACATCAGAAATCTAAGGCTAATGATTTTTTTGTAATTCTACAAGCATCTTCATAACTACAATGTTCAATAAGGCACTTCATCTGGTCAACAACACTTCGCCATAATCTTGAAACATCAGTAGTTGACTTTATGGCTGCTTGTTTATGATTTCCTCGAATGGCAATCTGATGAACAATCAGTGCTATCACAAATAGTTTTTTATTTTATTTTTTTGAATTTTCATCATATAATTTTTTTGATGTACAAGGTTGTGGGTCCTTTGAAAACCCTCTCAAAAAACTTTTACCTTCAAGAATAAAATAACTATATTTCTATGGAGGTCCTTTCGATTCTGCCAAATTCGTCTTGTCCAAGACTCATCCCTTTTTAATGTCAGAGCCATGAGACAAGTGAGACTTGATCCCTGGTGGGCTCATTAAGAACCTTTCAACTTCACTGGGAGAATCATTTCTAGAGTAAATATATATTGAATTAGGACATTTATTTACAGTTTCTTGATTCTTCCTTTTATAAATAGAATCTGTTATATGTGTGAAGTAAATGAAGATGTAAACAAAACATGTCATTGAGATGGGATAACACATAATGTTACCCCAGACACATGGCAGCATTTTGGATCTATGTGGGTTCACATGACTAGCTTTCTTAAGTTTCTCCCAAAATCAATATGAACCATTGATCTCAAATGAAATCAATGATTCCAATGTGTTGTGTATAACGCATGCAAAAAGTTTGCCCGCGAGTAGTTGAAGCATTTATTATGAAGTTTGACTTTGAGAAGCTTCCAGATGTTGCCATGCAATTTGGTCTTTCAATTTGGGTTTTGGCGCCATGTTTGAGTACTCATATATTTTATACATTCAATGTAAGTTTTCTGTATGTATGGTTTAGGAATGTGTTGTAGAAGCAGTAGATAGTTGCTGGTGATTGATTAATAAAACTTAACTAGTTTCTCAAGTGGGCTCTGTGTATTCTGTAGATTATTGCTGCATGTATATTGGTATGCTCTGTCTTCCCTCTTCCTTTGTTTTCTGCTTTTCCATTATTTGTTAACAATTGTGTTGGCGAACAGATTTGTCTCCACAATTTGTGTCTTATAAATAACTCTATTCCCTAAATAAAAAGACAACAATCAGCCACAACAGTTGGAAGATGTATACATAACTACCTTTCCTCTGAATTCATACAAGGTACAACTCCCCATAGGATTTACAATAAATCCTTCAACCAAATACACAACTTTTCTTTTAACCAGAAAACAAATTGAAGGTAACACAACTTGTTTTTGGACAAGCGACTAATGATGACAAATTATAAAGAATAATTAAGTGATCAAAGAAATGCAGAGTTTTCCATGTATTGAAATGATTGTGATTTGATTAGAAAATGATAATGACAATTGAATCAAATAACTTCCTTCGACGAAAATTCAAAATTTGATCAATAAGCATTCAAGAGAGTGTTTTCAAAGAAACATTTCTAGATACAAATCAAAATACATAGATTCAGATTTGACTTAATGATCTATTTAATCCACTATAATTCATAATTCCACAACAAATATTTTTCAAATGCTAAATACTATTTAATTTTATTAACCATCTCAAAAAGAAAGGTAACTGCTAGAAAAGAGCCAAAAAACTAGTATGTTTTTCTTTCTCCCTCTTATCCTTTTCTAACCCTTAATCATTGTTCAGACATGTCTTAAATAGATTACACCAGAGGGGTCTCCTTGAAAACCCAACCACCCTTGACGGTTAAACAAAAACAATTAATAAAATGGAAAAGTTCAATAAGAGACACGTAGTCTTTGAGTTCAAAGATATTAAAACATAAAAGATAAAGGCCCACTAGGCCAGTGAACCATGACCTTCGCTCGTATTCTCAGCTTTATACTCGTTGCCACTTGCATCTTTAGTCAATTTCCAGCTGTAGTAGACACCTACAAATTAATGAAGTGCACTCAAATTGGCAATCCTTAAGCTCAAAATCTGTGTCTTCCACATGTCACAATCCAACTTCATTAGGTTGAGATGGACTGTTTATTCAGACAAGCGGTCCATACAAAGAGTTAGCACAAAATCAATATGTGCTACTTTTGCAAGATCTGCCAGTGCGAAATTTGTTGTTTCCTTGATCGTTTTTTGGTGAGCTTCAAAAGGTTTGAAAAAAAGTTCAATTTCTAGGATCCCTGCATCAAATTGAAATATATCATCGAGGCTGATTACTTTCATATCCTTTGTGAATCCCATGTACATGTGCTTGATCTCGGCTTCAATGTTGTGGGAATTGGCAATGACTTTCTTGAAAATTGAGCATCTCCAAATCATATTCCCCTTAATCACATTTAGTATGCCAGTATCTACTATTTTGAATGAATTCTAGGTGAACAATCTCCCCATGCCATATTCTTCTACATCAGAGATTTGGGTGATTACTACTGCCCAATTATTCTCCTCTATTTCCCAAGTAGGTAGTTGTGCCTTTAGTTTATTTAGCAAGGCATCAGTTTTGTTAAATATCACTACACACTACTAAAAGAAATCCTTTCCCTTGTGGATCACCCCATTTATCCACTCATCTCTATTGTTATCACTAAGGCTTTACCATGTTGCATTTGACTCAAGAATCTCTTGCAATCAAAAGATGTTGGGTTGAAACCTCAGGGTGCTTGGACTAGAGGTAAAACGCCTGAACCATCCAATGATTCAATATATTCAGCCATAGTGTTGATTATCTGTTTCAATTCTATCTTTTCTCTGGTATCCTTCTAGGACTGAATCAACATATGTTGAGTAGAGTGATTTAGCCAATGTTCCTTGCTTTCTCTATTCAACACCCCAAAACCTACTCTGGTGATCTCAAAATCTCTAACATCTAGGTTTGCAGAAGGATCTTTAGGTTTATACCAGACAACTTCAGCTATTACTTCTCCTATTTTAGCATTTGTTAGCAAGCGAGCAAAGTTTTTCATCCTTTCTAGTTTTAGGGTTTTAGCAACGTATTTCTTTGCCATATCCTTGAGAGGAACTTAGATTGGAATTAAACTCCTCTTTCTTCTTATTGAGCTAGTTAAGCAATTGGGTAGGGTTGAAAAAGGTTTAATCCTATTATGGTCCTTCCTAGGTGTACTCAAGGAATCTAGGACTCATGACACATTGTCAAGAGTAGCTTGAACTTTTTGTTTGCTATTTGCCAAATCCTCATCTTGCTCTTGGTCCAAGTCTATCCTTGTTTGTTGTGGCACTGCTATGATGTTTTGTCTCTAGAACCTAGACTTGGATTTTGTCCTTTGAACTATTGGTTGATCTTAAACTGTTTCACAAATTACTACATTTGAACCCTTCTTGTTATCTTCAGAATCAACAAAAAAGATTAAATTAGTGCTAGAGGAAGAAGGAGATGCCTGATTGGTATTTTCAACTTGGGGTTGGGACGATCCTTCTTTTTTTTCTCAAGCCATGCCTTGGTGTAATCAAGAACACCTTGGGTTCTTTGCATTATATAAACGATTTTTGTTTTGAACCAATTGATAGGAGGTAAAGGAAGATCCACTGAGTTCAAGCAGCCAGGTTTAATAAGGCCGAACCATCCTCTTGGACTCCTTTGAAGTTCAATTTCAGCTTGAAGGTTGAGATCAGCGGTAGTACCAACTTGGAGTGCCTTTTTGTTTGAATTTCCCTTTCATCCAAACAGTCCTCCCAATAATCTTCCAAGTGGTATATGGGTGAGAATTGTTCTTCCAATTCTAACATCCTTGTTGCAAGTCTCTTGTTATTGAATCTTTGTCTAGGTAAGTAGAACTTAGAATCAAATGCACACAAAACGGACCTGATATTCAAAGCATCATCTAAAGTTTTACAAGAAAGGTTACCCAGTTTTACAGGAAATAAGCTTTCTTTCTTATCCTCAGGAAAGCATTTCATTGTTACCAATGTTAGTTGTCGACAAAATTCAGCCAAAACAAAACAATCTAGAGCATATCTAAGCAACCTCAAGGACTCTTCATCAAATTCTCCCTCTTTTATGTATGTGAATCTAGGAAATTCGCTAAATAGGCTACCATATATTTTTACGAGTTGCAAAGCTTCTTGTGAGATTGTTTCTTCCTTTTTTTCCACCAGTTCAAAACACACTTTGCCGATGAAAAAATCATGGGGTAAGTGCACCAAGTTGTGGTGCCAAAAAGATGACACCCTTTTTTTTCTAGTTTTAAAAAGTGCGTACGTGCTTTCTAAAGCAAAAATAATTACAAATGGGTTGCAGACTCGCAACCCATTTCACTATCACTCCAATTTGCAAGGATTACATAGCCACAGTGCATACGCAAGTTGAAGGAATTGAAGATTTTTGCCACCTGCCTCCTTAAAATGCCTCCTTGTTGCCGAAGTTCGAGATTGAGATCACGTCGTATGTTTTCTACCCTTGCTTTTGCATTGTTATGTAGGTTTTTTTCAATTTTTCTTTAAATTTGTTTATTTATTTAGATTATAATTGGTTTTTTATCAGGAAATGTGAATAATGAACCAGCAAATCCCCAACAAGATCAAAACCAAAACCCTCAACAAGATCCAAACAAAAACCCTCCACAAGATGAGAATCAAAACCCTCCACAACAAGAACAAGAAATTTTGCAACTTGCATCGATTGGAAGACCTCCTCCTGGCACACAAGACAACATAATAAATGAAATAGAAAGAGGGAAAAATGAATTACAAGTACTCATTGGTAGGTTGAAAGCTTGTGGACAAACCAATCCAATAAGAGCACAATTGGCATCCTCTCTCGAGTCCATTATGACCCATGTATCTTCTATTAGTGGTCAGTTAGATATTTGGTGTGTTAAGAGAGAGGAACAAAAAAAAATTATGTAAACAAATTATCATATCAAGATGTTTAAAAAAATGATATACCAAAAGGTAGCATTTGTGCATTGTTTAGAAAGCCTGGTGAATAAAATACTATTAGAGAGACAACTAAATGGTTCCCCATCCATTGGTGCATACACCATGGTATTAGAAATAATTTTTGGGATAGACGGTGGATGGTCTTTGATGCCCCTCCCTGCAATAATCGCGAGGTCCCAATGTATCTCTTAAGGAAATTGTATTGTGAATTGTCCTTAGGGAGATCCCCAATTATTTTAATATATTAGAATCTCAGAGTAGAGGTGGGGTGTCATCATTTGAGAGGCCAGGGGCACGTCATGACTCTAACGTAGTTAGGGCACCTGTTGTCAATCCATAAGGTGAGCATTTGATTATTCCTTCAGTTGTGAAGGAACATATAGAGGCCAACACTCTAGGGACTATTAATGCTTTGATGCAAACCCTCATTCGTTGCATGAGTCCATTAGTTGAGAAGGAGCCTTCTGTGCATTGTAGCCACATGTGTACATCATGTGAATCCTTATGCACATTTGGTAGTCATGCTAGAGATAGTATGGATGATGGACTAGTCACTAATCAGTTCTTGAATGAGATATTTGGCATTGACACACAGGTAAATTACAATTATAATAAACTAATTTGATCACATTTCATATGTATAGTGAATGACTAATTAATTAGCATGTATTAACATTGTTCAAAATTCAGGGCCAGAGCGTTGGCGACCCTAGTAGAGATCCTCCGGCCCCATTTTTGTCTCGTTGACAAGTCCAAAGGTATGTATCGATTTAATCATTTAAATTAATACATATATTTATTGAGTAATGATATGAAGGATTGACAAAAAAATTTATGCATGTGCATTAGTTCTCTACTGGACCATCAACATTCACTATGGACTCCGAGCCTAGGCATGATACAAGCTTTGTAGAGATACATTTGTTTCATGTTGATTTAATTCATTTGATTATATTTGTTTCATGTTTCATGTTACATGTAACGTGTATTGTATGACATGCAACTCTTCACATCTGAGATTCCTCATCTTCGACAATCCATCAATCATGGAGTGGCTACAACTATGGCTAGTTTAGAGCCATTAACTGAGCTATTTTAGTTGTTGTTTATAATAGTTAGTATCAAAATTTTTAATGTTATTTATAAGTGATTATATTGATTGAATTTTTGTAGGGTCTTGTTACACCTGATCATTTGCGAGCCTTTGGGGTGGACTTGCAGAGCGACTATTTGATGGCGGTAATAAAATAATTAATCCAGAAACATTGCTCACATACTAATGGATTGTGGAAATCTGATTATGTTAATAAGAAAATAATTAATTTTGTGTGTACATATATTTGATTTCAATGTATAATAATTATTAATTCATATATACTTTGTATCAGCTCAAGTTAGAGAAGAGCCTAAACAAGAGGATGAGCAAGCGTGTGAGGAAGACCCCATCATCCCCATCATCTCCCTCCACACAATGACAAAAGACCTCTAGAGATTTGTTTCCTTCCCCTCATGTGAAGGAGAAGATAAAGTTGATAGACACATTGTATAGGCATCAATGGACATATATGTTGGATTTTATGTCAGTGGACATATTCGATATACATTTGATGTATATATGACATTTTATATTTGATGTATGACATATATTTGATGCATGACATTATTAGACTTATGACATATTGGTTAATGTATGATATGTTTGTTCATGTATGACATAATTGGTTATCATAATATATTATGTGTTTGTTAATGTATGACATTATTGGTTATCATAATATATTATATGTTTGTTCATGTATGACATTATTGGTTATCATAATATATAATATGTTCGTTCATGTATGACATTATTGGTTATCATAATATATTATGAGGTTGCATGGTTACTTGTACCCACACAACTGGTACTCATACCCACATACCCAAGTACCAGGTACACGTATCCCAAGTACTAGGTACTTAGTAGAAAGCATCATAGCTAAGGACCTTGATTGAGATTTCTGATTTTTTTTCAGTTTTTTTTTTTGTGTATCAGCTCGTTGTTTAACAAGCTTAATTCAATACCTAATCGGTTTGAAACTTTGATAGAATATTGATTAACAATAAACTTTATCACTATTCAAGCATAAGTTTATCATTTCCAATATGTCATCGTAATATGATTTATGATCTTGTTCCTATTTAAAGTTTTCCTTCTTTGTTATTTGTTTATCAAGCTTAATTCAATACCTAATCAGTTTGAAACTTTGATACAATATTGATCAACAATAAACTTTATCAGTGTTAAAGCCAGGAATTTATCATTTGCAATATGTCATTGTCATATGATTTATGATCTTCTTGTTCATGTTTAAAGTCTGCCTTCTATGTTATGCATCTAAACATTTATCATAAATTATTATTACAAACATATAACAAATCCGAAACTGAAAACAATACATTACATTTGCAAACTTTATCATGGTCTTGATTTGAAAAATCATTGTCATGACTCATGAATTCATGTTTTCTATAAATATAAAAGTATAATTAAAAATAAAGTTTGACATACCCAAGTACCCCGTGCCCTATTATAAAAAATAAATGTACTCGTACCCATACTCTAAGTACCCCAAGTACTCCCGTCCCCGTGCAACCTTGTATATCATATGTGGATCTTGGTGTTTTCTCTACACCTATGTGATCTATAGGATCTCTTGCTACTTAGAACATCCCCTGACCTTGCCCAACCTCCTCACTAGATTAACTGATCCAAACCTGTAGCATCACTCTCTTACTCTTCTAGGAACACTATCCCTCCAAAGGTTTTATAGGTCTACTAGGGTACCAAAACACTCCCCAATCCAACCAAGGTTTCCATGATGTCCTAAGGTGTTATTGGAACACTTTTACTATGCTTGAATGGATAACAACAATGGGTTTGTACTCGATTTCAAGATTTCTTCACAAAAGGGCTACAAGGAGAGCCCCTAATTAGGCCTCCACCCAGATTTCTAGGGCCGATAGCTCCTTTGTATTAGAGTTTCAACACCTTTGGCCTTAAGAACAATTGATACATAGGACCCATGCTCAAGGATTTTTAGGCTCTTAGGGTGCCCACAGGCCATACAACAAAAATAGCAAAATTGAGGGTTTGGTAGGGTTTTCTTGGTTGCCTATTGTCCCCACTTTTAAGACACCTTCCACACTTCATCAAGACTCCTCCTCCAAAAGTTAGAATCTTCTCATACCCCTCTTCAATCCCTCAGAAGGGAAAGTCTTCATTCTTCAAGCTTTGCTCTTGAGAGCTCTTTCTTTGCTGACAGTCCCTAGCTGGGCATTGCCTAGCTCGCCTAGGGCTTCATCAAAGAATTCTTTGCACTCACTTTCAGGCCACTTTCTTGCATAATATAATACATTGGGGTCTGTAGCATTGAAATCTAGAAGACCATGTAATTTTCATGGTGGAGACAAGACTTATAGCCCTTTCATGATATACAACTCCAAAATTGGCAGCAAACAGGTATCTTTGAAGAAATTTACAAAACCTTTCAAAACTTGGTCACAAACTATAACTAATGCATGGAAAATGGAAAAAAAACAATAAGAAAACTATAACATGCAACAAAATGATAATAGCCATGTGATTTTCCTCCAAACAAGATTAAAAACTAGTAAAATATGTGTTAAAACAGTCACAGTCTGCTGCATACATTCCAACAGTATGGATTCGTACAAGAAATGAGTTGCCAACCCTTGATTAGGGTTCCTCCAAGAATAGATAGGTTTCTCCTCGGGTTAGAGATAGGTTTTAGGGATTTTTCAAAGCTTCTTCACAAAGTAGGTCTTTTAGCAACAATTGGAAAAAGTTGCTCAGTAGCTTTTAAAAAATTGCAAGCAATTTTGGGGCAATTTTTATTTCTTGGGTATTCTTGTTTTGACTCACATTTCAAGACCATGCTATGCCTTCCCAAAACATCCTTGGGAGTGAAAATTTCACTATCTTGCTTCACCTAAGAATTTCCAAACTCATAATAACATCCCTTCCATAAGGTGGCAGATTTACATAACATTGCATTGTTCATGCACTTTGGTCTTCTAATCAAGTAGTCCACCTTGAAAGGTTCTTTTAATGCACACCCATGCCTAAAATGCAATAAAAAATCCTAAATTAACTTCCCCCCAACAAAGAGCTAAGAAGGATACCAACCCAAAGTCAAGGTACCATTCTCAACAAAGACCAAAGAGGAAATTTTAAGACCTATCCAAGCTTGGACACACAAGCATGAGCTAAATGCCCTTATTGTATTCACATACTTCTTCAGAGAAGTTCATTACACCAAAAATGATATGGTGGGAGCCTTGAACGGGTGCTCCTACACCACCTTCCAAGAGATTCTTCAACATCCTATGAGTGAAAACAATCTTCCAACATCCTATGATTGTATTTTCTTTGCAACACCATGTAATTTGTTGATTTTTGGACAACTCTTCACAAAGGGAAGTGGATATGTTTCAAACCCATGAAATGACTATTAAGACAACCAAGAAGATCATTAGCATCTTCCACTAACTCCAATCAATGATAACATGCAATTATATAAGTTGTAATGACTCTCAAAACACTTATTGAGTTGACTTATTAACAAAAACAACAAAAAAAAGAAAATTGTTAGGACTAAGGCAATTTGGGTTTATAGGTGACCTCAAGTTCCTTGACCTTAAAAACAAGGATTACCTTATTACCATAAAAAAATATGTTCAAAATGATGTGTATGATCACCCCTTTACCTTCTATCATGAGTCTCCATCATTGGATGAAATGACATATCTAGTTGCCACCGTCAAAGATTGTTGTCTTATGGCATTTAGTGATTCTTAGGGATGATTCAATTTGGCATGTCCGAGAATGTTCGAGCACTCAACGGGACTAGACAAGCTTGGTGCTAGTGTTTACCTAGCCACTTGAAGCTAACGGAATAGATAGTTCGATCCCACGATGAAAGGTGAGAGATTTGGTAGTTGGCAACTTTGTACTAGCCAACACTACAAGTTTCAGCATCACCCAAGATGGCATCACAAAATCAAAATGGAGTAAGATCACCAAAAAGAAAGAGAGGTTATTGTAGGTCTCCAGAACATGGTCCTATAGCACCTAGAATCACATGCATACCTCGTACGAGCTCCAAGATATGCCCCATCAAAGATAGTTACCCTATGGCATTTAGTGACCCTTAGGGATGTTTTGGTTTGGTGTGCCTGAGAACATTCGAGCACTCAATGGAATGGGATGAGCTTGGTGCTAGGGTTTACTTGACCACCTAGAGCTAACAGAAAAAACAATTCAATCCCACAACAAATGGTGAGGGAGATTTGGCAGTTGGCAACTTTGTACTGGCCAACACTATGAGTTTCAACATCACCCGAGATGGCGTCGCAAAATCAAAATGGAGTAAGATCTCCAAAAAGTGAGAGGTTATTGTAGGTCTCCCCAACACAGTCCTATAGCACCTAAAATCACATCCATACCTTTCCTAGCTCCGAGATATGCCCTGTCAAAGATTGTTGCCCTATGCCATTTAGTGACCCTTAGGGATGTTTTAGTTTGGCATGCCTGAGAATGTTTGAGTGCTCAGCGAGAGGGGATGAACTTGGGGCTAGGGTTTACCCAGCCACCCAAAGCTAATGGAATAGACAGTTCAATCCCATAGAAAATAGTGAGGGAGATTTGACAGTTGGCAACTTTGCACTGGCCAACACTACAAGTTTACATCACCAAAGATGGCATCAAAAAATCAAAATGGAGTAAGATCTCCAAAAAGTGAGAGAGGTTATTGTAGGTCTCCACAACATAGTCCTATAGGACCTAGAATCACATCCATACCTTGCATGAGCTCCGAGATATGTCTCATCAAAGATCGCTGCCCTACGACATTTAGTGACCCTTAGGGATGTTTCGGTTCAACGTGCTTGAGAACGTTCGAGCGCTCAATAGAATAGGATAGGATGAGCTTGGCGCTAGGGTTTACCCTGCCATCTAGAGCTAATGGAATAGATAGTTCGATCCCGCAATGAATGGTGAGGAAGATTTGGTAGTTGGCAACTTTGTACTAGCCAACACTACAAGTTTCAGCATCACCTGAGATGGCATAGCAAAATCAAAATGGAGTAAGATCTCCAAAAAGAGAGAGAGGTTATTGTAGGTCTCTACAATGCATTCCTATAGCACCTAGAATCACATCCATACCTCACACGAGCTCCGAGATATGCCCCATCAAAGATTGTTGCCTTATGACATTTAGTGACCCTTAGGGACATTTGGGTTTGGCATGTTCGAAAATGTTTGAGCGCTCGATGGGATGGGATGAGCTTGGGGTGAGGGTTTATTCATCCACCCGGAGCTAATGAAATAGACAGTTCGATCCCACGATGAATGGTGAGAGATATGAGCAAGATATTTATGTGTAGGCCACTTTGTCCAAGATATATGCAAAAGTTGCTAATTAGGCCAAATTGAGTCTTTTTGAGTTTTTGGTCAAGATAGCCTAAGATTAGGTATTTTTGGTTTTTTTTTAATAGTTTGGAACCTTTTCCAAGTCCTAGAAGTGAAATCTAGTGAACTTTGCATTAGTTGTACTTTTTGTGCAAAATTGCAAAAGTTGTAAAAGTTGCTTAAAATTGCAAATCTGACTGGAAATCTTCTAACCTTCAAAAAAATGTTTCCCATGCTCATATACCTGAGCATGGATAGTTAGAACTCTCCAAACTTCCATTTACTCAAGCAACTTTTTGAGCAACATTGCAACTTTGCATTTATAGGACTTGGGAAGCCAGGATACTCAAGTTGGGCATGATCCCTCAAAGTTCTTGTTGAAATATATTAATGATCTTAATAGAACAACAAAAAACTCATTGCCACCTTTAAATGGAGACTTCAACTTAAATGGAGATTGTTAGTTCCCAAACATGTCCTAGTTAAGTAGATGATTGGTTTACAAAGAAACTAGTAGGAAACAAGGTAATGGAAATGAACTCAATACTTAGGAAGGTTCAAAAACACTAAAATAACTTATTTTCAAATGCTCAGCCCTTCATCAATTCCAAAACTTCTGCCATTCACAAATCAACATGCTACAAGAGGTCAAATCCTTCATGGTACTTGACCTAGGGCTTGATTGGAAAAATCACAAAACACATCCTCCGGTCTTGAAATCCTGGAATCTTAAAAGGGACCCTACTAACTACCATTTCTCAAGTGGGCATGAAATTTCAACCAAGGAAATTGTAGTTAGAGGCCCATTTTTGCTGTGTGCACCAAAATGTTGTCTTAAAAACCTAGTTTCACTAAAAATGCAATAACTTGAGTTAGAAAACATGTAGAATGATGAGACTAGAAGCAAAAGAAAGCTGATTTAAAGATATATCTTAAAAATTACCACATCTTGTCTAAAAGCTTGTACATTTTGTGTAGTGTGCAAACAACAATAAAAATGACTTGAAAATTAAATTTCATTCTTTGCAACTTCTTCCAATCTGTATATTAATGCTCTCCATACCTCACAAATGAGATATATATATCTCCTATTGATATTTTAATGGTTAGAACCAATATTTTAATAGTTGTAACCCTTTTCCCTCTAAGTTGCAAATTTGACCAACTTTTACAACTTTTAACAATGCAACTTTGCAAAAAGTGTAATTTTTACATTTTTCACTTGATTCCACTTATAGGACTTGGAAAAGGTTCCAACATACCTAAAACCAACTAAAAAAAACTCAGCCCTAGGATTTCTTGACCAAAAATATTAAAAATTTTGAATTTTCCTAATGAGCAACTTTTGTTTATAAATTGCATAAAGTGCCTTAACCATACAAAATGATGTCTTTCTTTGACAACCATGGACTTCTCATCCAAGAGTTGTTTATTCTAGCCTAAGTAGGTAAAAAAAAAAAGAAAAACAAAGTATAAACCAAGTGCCTTGGTGCTCTGCACCTTGGACATACCCCCAAACATGAATGAAAAGAGAACAATGACCATGGACACAATGAGATTGGTGAAATGCAGCAATAAAACTCTTTGTGTTTGCAAGTTTGCAATAAATGGCATCCAATACTCATACTACCACACCTAGGTCCAATTTGAAGTTTTCATTTATTTAGACGAAGTGCTATAGATAGTCATTTTCACATTGTTTCTGATGTAGAGCTTACAACCTTCTTTCACCAAAAGCTTCCTAAGTGCCCAGTAGCACCCAACCCACTACAAGATGCCAATCAGGCTTACTAGCCTTTATCCAATGCTGACCACTATCTCTCCAAGTGGAATCCACTCTTCTAAAGTCTTTCTCCTTCTCTAGGGCTCTTAGCAAACTTGGGTCAATGATAAGTTTTAGGGACACTAGCCCTCAACTAGGCTAAATAAGGCAAAATGTGAAATCTGGTTTCTAAACTCCAAACATAGGCTAGGATCAACATCACTAGGCTCATACCATAGAGATTCATGCACTTTTAGGATTCCAACACCCCCAAAAGACCAAATTCCCAAAATTAAGCCTAGAAATCCTAGTAGGTCAATTTTTTGTTTTCTATGGCTAACTTCCAAACTTTACAAATGAGGTATCAAACAAATTACCTTTTTAAATACCATTTACTAGTTTCTTGAAGACTCCAAAATATCTTGGGTTGAACCTACTCTAGCATGTCCTAACTCCCACTTGGTTCATAGACCTAATAGGCCTAATTAGGTTGGCTTTCCAAAGAAAGTGTTAGGATATGGGTTCATAGAACCAGCACAACTACATGGAACTCTTCCTCCCCATACCACATCTCCATTTCACCCTTTTCCTAGGTCAGATCAGTTGGTTTGGAAATCTAATCACCACTTCTCCTACAAATCTGGGCTGAACACATAGGGATGTTCAACCTAGGGCCGGCTGGTAAAAATATGAAACCTTCTCCCCCAGGCCTAAAACTCTACCATATCAAAGTACACTCCCCTAACTTGCATCCCTCCAAGTGGCATTAAATTCCAACTGTGGGATTGCAAGTTAGAGGCACATGTTTGACAAAACCCTCGAATTCAGCCCCAAACAAGCAACTTGAACAAAAAGTACAATAATTTGAAAAAATGGAAAGATAAATCCTTCAAACCAAAAGAAAATGAAGCCTAGTTCATCAGTCTATCCAAACATGTCAACTAATCCCTTCTTCCAATCTGTACAGTTTCGTACAACATAGAAAAATAGTGAAAATGGAAGAAAATTAGAGTTTTATTCATGCAAATGTTCACCAGTTCGTACCATCATGTTGTCCTCTCCATGTACAATATATTTAAACATGTCCTCTGTTTCTAGGACCTCTATCCATTTGCCTTGGTGCCTTGCACTAGTTTCCTTCAAGCAAAATGATGTAATCATCCCCTTTCTATTCTAACTGTGACTTGGGGATGGATTATTAAAATGAATCATATGTAATTATGCATACTAATGCAGGGAATAATCAGATGATGTAGATGATTGGTGCAGAGTCTATAGCCTTAATCCACCAAAACCTTCTTAAGTGCCTAGTAGCACCCAACCCACTGCAAGATGCCAAACAAGGTTTCCAGCCTTTATCCAATGCTAACCTCTATCTATTCAAGTGGACTCCACTTCTCCAAGGTCTTACACTCTCCCTAGAGTTCTTAACAAACTTGGGCCAAAATAAGGCTTTAGGGACAGTAGCCCTCAACTAGGCCAAATAGGAAAAATTAGGAAAAATCCTTTCAGGGGTTCAAACAAAGACTTTTTTTTTGTCATACTTAGTCCTATCCCACTGGAATTCATCTAGTTTTATGGTTCCCACACCACCAGTAGACCTATTTCTCAAATCTAGGCCTAGAAATCCTAGTAGGTCTATTTTTAGTTTTCCAAGGTTAACTCCCAAACTCCCCAAACAATGTGGCAAAAAAAATACGTTTTTGGATACCCTTTTCTATATTCTTGAAGATTCCAAAGACTCATGGGCTGATCCTATTCCAACATACCTAAACACCAACTAGGTTCACAATCTTAATAGGCCTAATTAGGCAAGCTTTCCAAGGCAAGTATCAAGAGATGGGGTCATAGAATCAACAAAACCACTTGGGACTCTTCCTCACCATGCTAACAATCCATTTGAACCTTCACTTGGGTCATTACAACAAGTTTGAGAGTTTTACACTAATTTCTCTTCAAAACCAGACTGAACATATGATGATGTTTAGCCTAGGGCCTACAAGCAAAAATAGTAAACCAACTTTTCTATCCCTGAAACTCTAGAATATGTAAGGATACACCCATAACTTGCATCCCACCAAATGGAATCAAGATCCCATAGTTGGATTGCAAGTTAGAGGGCCATAAGTGCAATCTAGTCAATTTACAGGCTAACCTTGACAACCCTCAATAGAATGGCAATATCCTACACAAGTGAATAGATCAAAGCCTCAAACAAAATGAAAATGAAAGATACTTATAATACCTATCCAACTATATCAAATTTTCACATGTGTCAATCTGTACATGTCTGTACAACAACAAAACACAGAAAAAATGGTAGAAAATCAGGTTTTTATTGCTTCAAAAGACATCAAATTTGTACAACCATCACCTACTGAGGCCTGTATAGTCATCTCATACATATATGCTTCCATTAAAATGGTTATAACCACATTTCAAATGGTGGTTGTGATGTACACTTGGTTTTTCAACAAAATTGCAAAGTTGTCAGCATGTTTGCAATTTTGCTTGACAACTTTTGCAATTTTTTGCAATTTTTGACATCTTAACTCTTAGACACCTAAAACTTAACCCAATGACCCTAAGGACCATTATAACCTTCTAAGAAACATAAAAATCTTTTTTTCCTTGAAAAATCACCTATATTGCTCATTTTTTATCCCCTTATTCAATTTGGCACTTTGGCTTATAATGGCACCTAGAGTCCAATTGACCTTACATCTTGGGTCTTATTACATCATTTTGCAACCTTGTTCTTAATTCACAACTAGGATGACACCTATCTATTTTCCTTGGTTCCCTGCACCAATGATCATCCAATTGGACAAGTTTGGAGTGCTTGGGTGTATGAAAATGCATTAAATTTGATGCCATAGGTATAATAGCAAGAGATCTGCCTAAAGGAGGCCATGGTTCTATGTAAAATAGTCAAATTAATTATCATAAATATGGTATAGGATCAACTAATAGGTCCTGAAATTGATTTCTTGGTTAGATTTGAAGAGGCTTTAGTTTTTGGCCTTATTTGGTGAGGGTTTCATAAAAAGCACCTATAGAGAGTTGATGGGTTCAATCCAATTGAATAATCCTCACTTTAGGATCATATTAAGATACTTTACTAGGTTCTATGGTTGGGAGATAATTATTACATATAGTTCCTTTGTAAATGGAGGGGTTTTTATGCCTAAAAAGTGGCCCATAGTGTAACAGTAGATACTTGGTCCAAAACAACTATACCTCATCTTTTGATATGTTATAGAGAAGCTAAATAGGTATCTTAATATTGATTTATTTTCTTGATGTTATGGAAATATGTGGAGAAAAATGCAAGAGGACAACATTTGAGGGCTAATTGGGGCTTGTAGGCCTAATAGGTTGGGATGATTGGTTTACCTTAGAGATAGACTCTTGGTATTTGGTAAATTGGTTATTTGGGGTGTATTCAGGTATTCAAAACCATTATATTACTAAGAAGTCTTTGGATAAGTCATTTACCTAATTTGGGAAACTTAAGCCTTAAGGTTGCATTCATAAACCTTTGGGAAAACACATTGTTCAAAGTATTTTCTCATAGAACTTGGAAGGCCCCATCTTGCTCTGCATCACTTTGCCTACAAGTGTCTATAAAGAAGATATGTAATCATAACCTAAAGACTTGATTGCAAGTGTAGAAGAGATACAATATGTAATTGGGTCCTAGAGCTACATTACAAGTTGTAAATTCAATACATCTTGATATGTAGTCAAATCTCAAATACTTAACTATGATTGTGTTAAGAGGGTGATATGTAATTAGGTCTTTAAGACTAGATTGTAGGGATGAAAGACTTAACCCAATGATATATGAAGATGCATAAAGAGCTTGCAATAAATTCCTAGAGACTTGATTACAATACATGCCTATCAACATAGAAGGATGACTTATTGGTTGGGTCTTAAGGCTTGCCAATCACTTAGGCATGAGAAAACTTGCAATCAAGTTTGTGAGACCCAATTGAATTTTGTTAATGCATGTAACTTATGACTTGTAATTGATGTCAAGGACCTTGAATACATATGATAACTAAGACAAACTATTCACATGTTGAGATTCAAATATCGACCTATACACTAGTAACTATGAGGATAATGCAAGGGCATTCAAAGACATTAAAAAAGGGCCTAAGTGATGTAAGTGTCAGGGTACTAACAAGGTAGATTGGGAGAGTACAACCTAACAAGGTTTGACAACCCAAACAAGGCTCAAGACCCCACAATTTCACCTTGACAACAAATATTGCTTAATACAAGAAACCTCCACTAGACATGGAACCAAGAACTCAGACTCAAGAAATGATGTTCTTACATTAGAATAGGCATATCAACTAGGATTAAAGACCCCAAACTGAGAAAAGGACATAGTTTCTTCATTAACCTTTTGGATTCCTAATTGCCCAAGGAATTAGACTTAGGTTTGCAACTTGTACACTTAGCATGAAAAAAAAAGACTAACATTGAGATTAATTCCTATTTCTAATGTACTATCAGATTCCAAAGTGGAGAGATCCCACTAGCAAGAAAATTGTCAAAACCCGTGGGGACAACATTTAGACACAAGGGCTAATTAGGCCACATTTACAAAGGAGGCACTATTTAAACACGTGCTAAAAACATGAGACAAATTGGAGATGTTGAGGAATGATCCAAATATTCTGATTACCAAGTTACAAACCATAATATGAAGTTTTGAGGCCTTAAAATGATGGGACAACAGGTTTGTATATTGATGCATACAAGGTATATGCATCTAGGGCATCATGTTCCTTCCTTCTCCCTACCTCTTATCACCTAAAACAAAAATCATCTTAAAGTGCATTAAAAATACAAGGATTCCAAAAAATTCCATAATTTTCCTATGGTGGAATCTCACATTATATCTTGATTTTAATCAAAACCCTTGAAACCCTTCAATTTCAGGTTGTCAGCACTAAAATCGGAATAAATTGAGTTTTACAGAATTTGAAGACCTCAAACCAATTGCATTAGAAAGGTTATTCAAATATCTATCCAACCATACCAAGCACAAATACCTAGGAATATGTACATGATTGTACCATATAGAAAAATAGTCCAAAATGCAAAAAACAAGGTTCTTTTTATTGATTTCAATGCTAAAAATGTACATTGTACTTTCAACCCTCCCAAAAGGGATATATAAAGGTCTTCCCCAACTAATCCAACCATATTTGAAAGGTTTTGACCATTGGAGGAAAGATTAGAAGCATTTTCGCTTAGTTATGCAAAAAGTTGCAAAGTTGCATAGCAACTTTTGCACTTTTAATGCATTTTTTACATTTTAGTGCTTAAAAGGAATTTTAACCATTCAAATGAGTCTAGATTGAGCCAACACAACTAATAGACCCTATATTATAAGTATTTTCATTCAAATTACATAAATTGTGCCCTTGTGACCTCATTGAGCAATGAGTTCATAATATACCCAAATTGCTAATGGGCCACACAAAAGGGTTAAAGGTGAACCTAAGGGGTCCAAACATCATTATTTCATCATTCCATGTGAGATTTCTCTTGCACCACTAAGAGACATGAGCCACAATGCAAATGGTTTTTTCTATAGGTTTGTACTTAATTCTTACCAAGCAAAAATCGAGAGCAACATATTGAAAGGTTATGTTAAACAAAAATAATGTTGATGATGACCTTCAATCTACCTTTGAACCTTTTTAAAGAAAGTCAAATCTCAATATACTTAGTTATTTAAGATGAAACAATATGTGCATTGTTCAATTCACTTGCTTCGTATGTTCTTTACTCTTTTCTATGCCCACCTATATAATTCAAACTTCTACTACATGCAAAATACTTTCTAACACTTTGAACTTGTTAAATGGGCTATCCCTTAGCAATTCCATGCTAGGGACCCTTCCCTAAGCTAGAGACTTATCCCTTAATTTTTTGATTGCCCTATGGTAAGGTATGCCTTGAATTTTAGGCCAATTAGTGACTCTTCCAAATACATTGTGACTTCCTACACCCTAGCTATCACACCTAGGTCTAATGACTCTTACTAATGCAAAGCACACAACCTACTTTTGCCACTTGGTTCTTAAACCTCTAAGGGTACCCAAACCCACTTTAGGATGATGTCTTGGTTACCAGCCTTTGCTGAATGATGACCTTTACTTTATCCAAGTGGACTCCACTCTCCTAAGGTCCTTCCCTTTTCCTAGGGCTCTTGGCAAACTTGGATCAAAATATGGCTTTAGGGACACTTGCCCTCAACTAGACCAATTAAGGCAAAACAAGTAAAAAGGTTTCAAGACTTCAAACTTAGACTTGATTCAGAATTTTTAGGACTAAACCACTAGGATTCATGCACTTTCAAGGCCCCAACACCTTCAAAAGATCAATATCCCTAACTTAGGCCTAGAAATCCTAGTAGGTCAAAATTTAGTTTTCCTTGGCAAACTTCCAAACTTTTCGAAGGACAAGGCCAAATTATCACCTTTTCAAATACCTTTTACCTAGTTCTTGAAGACTCAATGAATTCTCAATTATCTTTGGATTAAAATATTACACACATTTAAAAAATGTTAGATTTTAAAGATAGATATCAACTTTAAACAACATATAAAATGGCACTAGCTTTTTATGTAGAATTACCTGTGTCAAACAAAAACAACAAATAAGTTCTACCCAAAAAAAAAACACATGAACTATCTAAAGTAATTATAACATAAAATATACTATTTAGATTAAACCATGAATGATGAGAATGTACCTAGATTGACATGCACGTCATCATCAACTTTAACATAGAAATGAGCATCCCATTTAGTGAGTGTTGTATAGAAGTAGATCGTGGTCTTTGCTAAGAGCTGATGATAGCCTTCAACATGTTCGAGTCTAAGGAATTAATTATGCTTTGTATCTTCTTCTTCAATTGCATGATCCAAAATGCCAACTGGTGTAGCACTGTGCTCAATCACAAACCTTATCACTATCCCCTTCTCCTCCTCCAACTTCTTCAACTTTTCCCTTGCCATTCTCATTTCCCATTTCCCATTTTATTCATGGGCTTCAAACAAGACATAGTAATATTCAAATTTAAAAACTTATAATTGTTACAAGTGTTTTAATTGAGTATAGTTGTTGACCTTGTGGCATCCAAGTGTGTCAGATAGAATCACGTCATTTTCTATTGCTAAAAGAAGTGTTGATTCCCATCAAAACAAATGCTTTTTTGGTAGAAGATTTATTTTCTTTCTCCACTCCATTCATCTTCATTCCACTAGCAACTCTTGCTGCTCCTAATTCCATTTCCATTGAAGATATTTTTTTGTCTAATGACTTGCATCACTCATGCCCCTTCATATTCTTCAAATGAATCTTAAAACCATCCATTACAATACCACTTATCCCAATAGATTCAACTAATTTAAACTTATCATACATTTATATATATCTTAGATGATAACACATCAAAATTCAATCTAGCATTATAAGATGGGTTTTATAAGTCTATAATTCAAAAATAATTTTTTTTTGGAGTTTATTTGAAATAATTATAGATGAAAAAATAAATAAAAGATAAAAGCATGTTAGTCATAATATCATTATTGGTAACAATGTTCCAAATGCAAAGAATTATTTGTTTGAGCTTCTAGCAATGATTAAGTGGCTTACTAAATGACTTGATGAGTCTTGGAAACTTCTCTAATTATATCCTTGCTTTTGCCAATTTCAAGTTTTTGGTTACATGCACACAATGATGAATTTACATCACAAAGCATTCACATTCTAACAATTTTCATGTTCTTTCATTACATTTTGATCTAAACAACAAATTCTAAACTTTCACTTATTCAAATGACTAATTTGAAAATGGGTCCTATTAAAGAATCTAATATAAATTCAAATAATGTATCTAGATTCTAAACAAATCAAAACATAAAATCTGTGAGTTAAACTTATCTCCACTTACACATAATAACAATACCCACCTTGTATATGGACAATCTTGGGGGAGAGGTTGCAACATTGTATTTAGGTGAGGAATAATCCACATTCGGTATGCAAATAACATACCAATGTAGAAACAAGCAAGGTAGAGGAATACAATGAATTTGGAGGGAATGGTAGAAAGGGAAACTCCAACTCCTCGCAACTTCTTTTGATCTTCTAGACACCTAAATCTTTGCCCAAAGACCTCAAGAATTTAAATCTATCTAAAGACCTACAAACTCCTTATTGCATTAAAAATAACTCAAATTCCTCAAATTTGACCTTTGGTTCAATTTGGTATCCTAGCTTATAATGACACCAAGGATCCAATTGACCACTCTTTCTCTCTCTCCCTCTCTCCCTACTCAATCTAATGAACCAAATGGATCTGATCTACATTTTAATGTCTCAAGTATTCCCTCATACTCTAACTCA
This sequence comes from Cupressus sempervirens, assembly GCA_028749045.1. Taxonomy (NCBI): domain Eukaryota; kingdom Viridiplantae; phylum Streptophyta; class Pinopsida; order Cupressales; family Cupressaceae; genus Cupressus; species Cupressus sempervirens. Next base: position 174,142,933 of record CM053792.1, on the reverse strand, counting down.
TGAACTTTCCAAAGAATATTATTATGTGGTTTTCTGCCATATTTTATCAAGTGGACATTTGATGTGACAACAAGGTTTGAATAATGAAGAATCTTCCTCTCTGTTTCTCAATCCTCCAATAACCAAAAGTTATGGTTCTTCATAGAATATCATTTAAGCCATGTGCCAGTTACAACCACCACATTGATATGGTGCTCTAAACCTTCACCATCTATAACTAAGTAATCCAATTTTTGTTTGGCTTGGACACAATGACACAAATAATAATCTATCCCTTCTTCATTGTCTTCAGGTGCAATAATAGTAAAAATATGGCCTGCAGTGACAAATGTACAAAATGTGGTCATTAATTCAGAAAATACTTAGGTGAAAGTTATAAAGTTACATATTGAAATTACAAAGATATATAAATATATATATATTATTAGGTTGCACTAGATCAGACAAATCATCAAGGTCAATAGATGAATCCATATCTACCATTTCTAGTGCTTGTGGGGGATGATAGGTGTTAATTGGGTCCAAAACCTGTATATCCCATTTGTCCACCCATTTTGTTGACTTACAATCATCTCGATTTTCCTCTGCACATGGTGGATAATAGCATGTCATTTTTCATATGTGGATACTCCATGCACCTACATTAGAGCTTCTAAAAGAGTGCAACTCACTTGATCCTATTAGTGTGCAACAATACTCATATGGTGCCATGTTAATATTATCTATTAACCAAAAAAATCTATGAACCATAGATTCACCTTCCTTACTTGGACCCATTGTAGCATTACACCACTAGATGATGGATTTTGCATCTATCAATATTGCTCCATCTTTGTACTTTAGTTCTTTACAAGCTAAGGCTCTTTTGATGTATGCCCTTGCACCATCATGCTCTCCCTTTCCATGACCAACCTCTATGAAATTTCACATATATAGAATTCTACACAACTTGTGTATCCTACTCAACCAATAGAACATCCGTGCATTCTTGAATTGAGATGCGCAATTGTCTGACCAAATAATGTGTTGACGATATGTTATGCCAATGATAGCCAAATCTTCATAAAATAGTTGAAAAGAACCATGTACAAACTCTGTAGAATGTGATCAATCATCGCTGATGTAAAAATGGTACTCCCTCAAAATCTTCATGTCATCCTCTATACTTGTAGGTGAATGCATGAATGTTATGTGAAAAAATATGGAAACCTATTGAGAAGTATAATACTTTTCTTGCATCTCATTTTGTGGTTGTAGTGTGTAGTTCTCTGTGAATTCTACAACTGAAACAATGGTATCTAGTGGAAACGTATCCTTGCACAACTTGAATTGAAAATCTAGCCATCGAACTCTATGTGTATGCCTTGCATACTCGTAAATAATCTTTTCACAAAAAATCTTCATGAACTCATACACTGGAATCTTTTCAATGACTAAATCACATCTTTTACCCTATTTCTCATCTTTTAGAGCATATGTCACTATCTTAAATTTTTTGTAATCTACTATTTTATTTCCAATTGCATGTGTACTATCCATATGTTCACAAGTTGATAAAAGTGTCAAAGAACCACAAAATAAGCATGTACCATCTAGGCATGATGTCTTGTAAAATTGTTGGCCATCCCCTATTTCACATAAAATGTTGGATATGAATTCTCTTGAAGATCTTGGTGGCTCATTCATGTCACAATCTTGCAAAACAAACTTAAAATACAAAAACACACATATATGCCTAAAAACATCAAAATGGTTAGAAAATTCAATATGTATCCTACAACAACAAGTTGTGCATGTGTGATTTATCTTCACATAAAAAGGTTTACCCATCTCAAAAAATCTTTGACTTATTCAAATTTGAGGATACATACCAATAAATTTTACAAAAAATTGTGTCTGAGTTGAGTCCAATTTTTTTCTTTTTACATGTGGGTCGCAATTTTGGCTACCAATCCTCCTTCTTACAACATCTCTTTGATTAGGGGAAACATGTGTGTTATTTTTCCAAAAATCTTCGATCAATGATTTCAAAACTTCACTAATTTCTTTATCCTTTCACAGTAGTCTACCGCTAAATGTCTATAACTCATTTTTTGTTGGATCTTACAATCTCTCATGCCTTAGCATGACTCTCCTTAGAGTACCTCTACCAATTTTCAATGTTTCACTTTTCTTTCTCATGAGTCAAGCTTTCTTCATTTGGGTACTTACTATTGTTGATGTAAGTACTCATCTTGTGATATTATTGTCTTTGGTGCGTGATTTAGAACCCACTTTGTCATAAGTACTCATTAGATTCTTTACAATGCTTTTTTCATTTGAATTGTCCATCATTCTTAGGCTGAGAATCTTCATGATAGGCCTAAATTTTAAATTCCTCATCATTTCAACAAATAATTGGCATTGACCTATAATATTTAATTCTTCAAAGAATAATCTCCACATATGATTAACTTTTCTTTGACAAGTACGTTTGCTAATCTTGTCAGGCATTGATTTCAAAATGTTAGTATCAATATCAATCAAATATTTTGTTCTTCTAAAATGAATTCTAGAAGGTGTCATAATCTCTTCTATTCCGTCAACATTTTGAACATCAACATAAGGTTGAGTGTTTTGCATACCTTGAACCAAAGATGATGTACCTTGGCAATAAGCTGCAAAAGATGGAATATCACTACTTGATATGTTGATGTTGTGCTTTCAACATGACATGATGGAGTGTGTACATTGTTGGATCTACAAATTAGTGTCTCTTCAACATGAGAGGATGATATGACTCCAACATTGGAAGATGGTGTAGCTTCACAATTTAATTGTCTTCTTAAGCATAACAGTCCCATTCATTCTCTTTGTCTTTCCAATTCTTCCTCTTTGTTTCTTTGTATTTGTGGTTCTTGTTCCTCTTTGAAAGTCAATTCTTCATTATTGCTTTGCAATTTTCTTTGTTCATGTAGTAGTTTCATTTTATCTCTTTTAATTTCCAAATCTGCCTCCCTGTCTTCCTTTGTTTGAGTTTTTATTTTCTTCTTTGGTATGATGATGATTTCTATATGTCAAATTATTCAAACATCTGAATTACTGACAATTTGTAAATTACAAATCATTCAAATACATATAAAAATTATAATTATTTCAATTAATGCACAATACATATCAAACAACTTGCCAAATTTATAACCATTTCCAAATAACAATTCATTCAAACATAAAAATCTCAATAAATTTATTATATATTAAAAAACATGTCAAATTATAATCAAATTTGTCTCTATATATCAACAAACAAATTTAAAAAGAACTGCACTAACCTTTTCTATAGAAAGAATATTCAAAAAGCCTTCAAATTGTGTATCCAATGATTGAATTTGGTGTTTGCTAGCTTCAAAAAGTCTTCAAATAGTGTTTCTAACTTCCAACAACTCGAAACTCGTGTTTTCTATCAGAGCAACAAAATGCACAATAGAAAAAAAGTAGAATATGGATTAGTAGGGAGCCAAACTTGTTTTATGATCATTTTTTGGTGATTTGACATAGTGCATATGCACTATAGCGTGTACGCACTATAAAGCACGTACACACTATAGTGCATAGGCACTATGTGAGAATAAATCTCTCCCTAGCCCACCATCCCCCATCCCCTACTCTCTCTCTCCTTTCTCATCCCCTACTCTCTCTCACTCTCTCTCCCCTCTCCTACCCTACTCTCTCTCGCTCTCCCTCTCCTACTCCCTCTCCCATCGCCTACTCTCTCTCACTCTCTCTCCCATCCCCTACTCTCTCACTCTCTCTCCTCTCCCATCCCATACTCTCTCTCTACCCTCTCCCATCCCCCACTCTCTCTCTCCCTACTCTCTCTCTTCTCCCATCCCCTACTCTCTCTCCTCTCCCATTCCCTACTCTCACTCTCTCCCTACTCTCTCTCCTCTTCCATTCCCTACTCTCACTCTGTCTCTTCTCCCATCCCCTACTCTCTCTCTCTGTCTCTCTCGTTCTCCCTCTCCTACTCCCTCTCCCACCAGCTACTCTCTCTCCCATCCCCTACTCTCTCTCACTCTCTCTCCTCTCCCATCCCCTACTCTCTCTCGCTTGCTCTCTCCTCTCCCATGCCTACTCTCTATATCTCTCACACACACTCCCATCCCCCCCTCTCTCTCCCTCTCCCCCACCCTCTCCCACCACATACTATCTCTCTCTCACTTTCTTCCTCTCTACTCTCTCTATCTCTCTCTCCTCTCTCTCCCATCCCCTACTCTCTCTCACACTCTCACACTCTCTCCCATCCCCTACTCTCTCCCTTACACACACACTCCCATCCCCCCTCTCTCTCTCCCTCTCCCACTACCTACTCTCTCTCCCCTTTCTCATCCCCTACTCTCTCTCTTTCTCACACACACACACCCATCCCCCTCTCTTTCTCTCTCTCCTCTCCCATCCCCTACTCTCTCTCTCACTCTCCCTCTCCCATTTCCTACTCTCTCTCTCTCTCTCACTCTCACTCTCACTCTCACTCTCTCCCTCTCTACTCTCTCTCTACTGCCCCCTACTCTCTCTCACATTCTCACACTCTCCCCCATCCCCTACTCTCTCCCCCTCTCTCTCTCTCTTACACACATTCCCATCCCCCCTCTCTCTCTCCCTCTCCCACTCCCTCTCCCACCTCCTACTCTCTCTCTCCCATCCCCTACTCTCTTTGGGTACTCTCTCTCTCTCCCCTTCCCCATCCACTACTCTCTCTCTTTCAAACACACGCACACACACACTCCCACTCTCCTCTCCCATCCCCCACTCTCTCTCTCACTTGCACACTCTAATCCTCTCTCTCTCTCTCTCTCTCTTGTTCTCCCTCTCCCACTCCCTCTCCCACTGCCTACTCTCTCTCTCTCCCATCCCCTACTCTCACTCTCTCTCCCATCCCCTACTCTCTTTCTGACACCCCCTACTCTCTCTCTCTCTCTCACTCTCACACTCTCTCCCATCCCCTACTCTCACTCTCTCTCCCATACGATACTCTCTCTACCACCCCTACTCTCTCTCTCTCTCTCTCTCTCATCCCCTACTCTCTCTTACACACACTCCAATCTCCCCCCTCTCTCTCCCTCTCCCACTCTCTCTCCCCCCACATACTCTCTCTCATTCTCTCTCCTATCCCCTATTCTCTCTCTCTCCCCCCTCTCCCATCCCCTACTCTCTCTCTTTGATAGAAATGCACTCCCATCCCCCCTCCTCTCTCTCTCTCTCTCTCCCATCCCCTACTCTCTAGATCTCTCACACACACTCTCATCCCCCCTCTCTCTCTCCCTCTCCAACTCTCTCTCCCACCACCTACTCTCTCTCTCTCTCTCTCTCTCTCTCTCCCTCCCTCTCTACTCTCTCTCCCATTCCCTACTCTCTCTCTACCACCCCTATTCTCTCTCACACTCTCTCTCATGACCTACTCTCTCTTACACACTCCCATCCCCCCTCTCTCCCTCTCCCACTCCCTCTCCCACCACCTACTCTCTCTCTCAAGCACACACACTCTCTCTCTATCCCCTCTCCTATCCCCTACTCTCTCTCTTTCACACACACACACACACACACACATACACACACACACACACATTCCCATCCTCCCCCCCTCTCCCCTCTCCCATCCCCTACTCTCTCTCTCTCTCTCTCACTCCCATCCTCCTCTCTCTCTCTCTCTCTCTCCCCCTCTTCCACTCTGTCTCCCACCACCTACTCTCTCTCTCTCACCCCCTACTCTCAATTTTTCTCTCCCATTCTGTACTCTCTCTCTGCCACCCCTACTCTCTCTGACACTTGTTCTCTCTCCCATTGCCTACTCTCTCTCTCCCCTCTCCCATACCCTACTTTCTCTCTTTGCTACCCCTACTCTCTTTCACACACACTCTCTCCCATGCCCTACTCTCTCTTACACACACTCTCCCATCCTCCTCTCTCTCTCCCTCTCTCACTCCCTCTCCCACTACCTACTCTCTCTCTCTCCCATCCCCTACTCTTAATCTCTCTCTTCCATCTCGTACTCTCTCTCTACCACTCCTACTCTCTCTCACAAACTTCATCTCTCTCTCCCATCCCCTACCCTCAATCTCTCTCTCTCTCCCCCATCCTATACTCTCTCTACCACCCCTACTCTCTCTCACTTCCTCTCTCTCCCATCTCGTACTCTCTCTACCACCCCTACTCTCTCTCTCACTTCCTCTCTCTCCTATCCCATACTCTCTCCCCCTCTCCTATCCCATACTCTCTCTCCCCTCTCCCATCCCCTACTTTCTCTCTCTCTCTTTCTCTTTCTCTCTCTCTCTCTCTCACACACACACACACACACACACACACACACACACACACACACACACACACACACACACACACACACACACATTCATCCCCCCCTCTTCTCTCTCTCTCTCACTCTCACTTTGCCTCTCTCCTTCCCTCTCTATGCACTATTTAGATCTCTATACTATGTACGTACTAAAGCGTGCATGTGCTATTAAGACTTAAATTTAAAAATCTTTAAATAGCATGTGCGTGCTATAGCACGCATGCACTATAGGGTGCATGTGCTATTCAAAGCTTTGCATTCTACCAAGCCTAAGGTTTGGTTTTGCCTTGGGGATCTAACTCAAAGGTTTGCAGACTCTAAACTGGTCTGAGATGTGTTTTGCTGCAAACATACAAAAAATGATTGATTTTTCTTGTGTGCTCTCCTTCAATTTTCCTCATGGTTGAACATCGATAAAACTAGGTTACATGACATTGTAGGTTTCTGTGTTAGCTAGATAACCATATAATTTATTTTTTATCTGAACTATTTCAAGCCTTTCATCTATAATTTCTTTTGAATGTATGCCCATTTTTTGTCAAAATCCAACATGTACTAATTGGGCTATAGATTTTAGTTCATTCATCGAATTTTGCAACAATTTAGTTTTTTAGAAACTAGACTCCATTCTACACACTTTGAAAAAAAGAAGTTTTGATTTTAGATTAGTTTTCAATCATTTCTAGGGGGAGCACATAGATATTTCACATTTTTGGGATGTGTCTAATTAAAAAATTTATTAAAAAATACACATTATAAAACTACCCGAAAAATCTGGGATAAACTACATAGTGTTAGGTAACTTTTGACTAGAGTGATTAAAGAATTTCAAAAAAAAAAGTTAAAATTTTAGGGGGGCCACACTTTGTATTGTGTTATGTTTTTTTGGAATAAACAGTACCACTTTTTGTGGCCCCCTTTTTTAAAGACCTAAAACTAAACCATTTTGAAAAAAAATTGGTAGTTTAGAAACTAGATTCAAAGGACTACTACTTTTGTTTTTATCATATCTTAAAATTTTGAGTGTAACTATCTTCAAATTCTTGTTGAAGTTTAGAAATTGCTAATTTCAGAAAAAAGGTGTCCACTTATACCCCCCTTTTGGCACCATAACTTGGTGCACTTACCCCATGAACCTTCTTGTAATCATCTATCACTTGGTTCTTCTATAAGAGGACAATAATTATATATGAAAACTTCATTGGTCTAAGGTTCATGTGGCAAGTAAGAAAGATTTTGGGTATAGGCTAGACAATTGATGAGGTATGAGGACATGAAGAAATCTTTTTTAATGGTTTGTGCTAATTTAAGTTGGTTCCTTAAGGATCCTTCTATAATCTTGGCCTAATCTAGATACTGCTTCCCATATAAAATGATATCTATGAAATGGTACATCCAATCTTCAAAAAGATACACCTCAGGTGAACCTCTGACTCTATGTAGCATGACTACTAAATAATGTATATGGGATTGCATGTGATCTTTGTTCAAAACCTTAGGAAGCCTTGAACTTCCTTTATAGAAATTTTCCGTCCAATGTTGAGCTATAATTGAGCAATTTTTCTCAAAATTTTGGATGAACCCAGCAAGGGATTGAGTGGGGGTAAACTCAACAAAGTTTTCATGTGGGATTTTGAGTATAGAGGCAATAATGTCTTGGTTAACTAAAAGTAGGATGCTTTCATTATTCCTCCTAATACAACAAGACCTAATGTCATAATGATTACCACATTCTTGAGCTAGTTCAAGGATGATTATAGCCTAAGGAAAATTTGCAGCTTGTAGTATCCTACTATCCATGATTTTACCTATATATTCAACTTCTATGTTTGACTATATTTTCTGGTAAACCCCATTTATATTGACCCCCACTAGGTTTGTATCAATTAGCAAAGGACCCTTGCAATCCATACTATAAAAACTTCAAAAAAAAATTTAGAGATGACTTCATTTCTTAATTCAAGCAATAGAACCACATAATTCAACGAACCTCAAATGGAAAATTTGTCGAGAATTGAAACTTCAACTAAAAAGGTATGGGAAAATTACCTTTAACCTATAGTAGTGACTCTGTTGAACTTCTTGAATTAACTATTCTATGTTTCTCCATAGTTAATTTTTTACTAGACTTACCATCTAGAATGAGTCCAATTTAGAGAAACTTAAAGGTAATTAATGTGAGTGCAGGGATACTAACTAGATTTTGTCCACCTTATAGGATGGTATGATGAGGTTCAATGTAGTAACTATCATGAATAGACATCTTTTCATCTCTTCATCATTTAAATGTTATAATTGGCTCAACACATGCCCAAATTTCTCTATTTTGTGGGCCTCGATCTATGCAAGCTCTACATTTAATGATTTTAGAACACACAAAACTCCATCATAATTACCTTTCTTTTCTCAGGGACTAGTGCACCAAATATTTCTTCGCTCATGTCATCTAGATACACTTAGATCCATCTTCAAATTCATGATATCATGTCCTTTTATTGTGACGTCTATAGGTGTGAAGTCCTACCTTTATTTTTCCAAGTTATTTTTAAAATGTCAATCTTGTTGAACCGATTAAAACTTGGTACAAAATGGTTCAACATGTACAAAATGGTTTGAGGAGTTCAAACTCACAAAGTTCAATAGCTCATACCCCACTAAGATAGAAGGATCATGACTTGGCAAAGAACAAAGTGAAGACTATAACTAGAAAATTCTTTCATAAACACTAAAATTGATAGGATTGGATTGAGGGTGAGATCAAAGCCAATGGTTCCAAGAGAAATGGGAACCAAAAAAAAAAGGTGACTATCCCAACGAAAACAAGAAATAACATTGGCTCTAACTTGGGACTGGGTTTTACAAAACACAGAGAACTTGGGACTCTAGTTGACACAAGGAAGACTAGGGTAAAAGAAAAAAAAAGACAGGGTGAAACACAAGAAAGCAAAAAAAAGAAATGAAAAGCAAGGAAACAAAAAAAGAAAGTATGTGAAAGAAAGACAACATATTTAATAAGATCTTGCAAAGTTTGAGATCTTGTCTGTTATAAGCAAATGGTAAGATCTCTCCATCCAGATATGCCAAATTGAATGCATTGATACCAATTTTTTCTTGTATCACAAAAGGCCCCTTCTAAAGAGACTCAAGTTTTCCATGAGCTCCTCTGTCCTCCCTACGCTTGTCCCATTGTGATACTTCATCATTTTTCATGAACTTCCTTGGTTTAGTTTTCTTTTTGAATATATGTTTAACCCTCATTTGATGTTCTCTAATATGATTAGTTAACTTGTCCCTTTCTTCCTCCAATTTAGTCAAGTATATAATTATTTTCTCTAATTTGCTTTGGAAATGTTCATATTTGATCACTGACTATAATTTTGTTGATGCTATGTCCAAAGGTAAAGACACATGAACACTTATATTGTATACTATCTCAAACAATGTCATCCCTAATTCCCTTTTTGGGGTAGTCCTATTAGACCAAAGTGCTTCAAAGAGTTTCTTGTGCCAATCCTTAGCATTTTCACTTACTAGCTTCTTCATAATAGATATCGTGTTCTTATTGCTTCATTCCACATTTCTATTCCCTTGAGGAGAATAATATGAAGAATGAGCCAAGAGAGTACCATGATAAAATAGAATGAGGTGAATTCTTGAGATGACAAGTACCTGGCATTATCAAAAACCACTTTTTGGGGTACACCAAAATGAGCCAAAATATGTTCCTTTAGGAAATCACACATTTCTAATTAGACATCCCTAGGATAGACTTGGAATTCCCAAGGATAAACCTTCCTGTTATAACTAGTAGACATATATTTTTGATATGCTCTAATGTGATCAAAAGTGGCCTTGTGACATTTATCTAGGAGTTCTAGCTCTTGCATTATAATAGCTCTATAGTCTTCATTAGTGATCAATCCTTTCAAATAGACACTTAAGGAAGGAATATCAACCTCTAGTGGTAAAAAATATTTCAGATCTATATATGAGAGAAAAGGGTGTAGCCCTAGTAGGTGTCTGTATGTCTATCATATAAGCCCATAGTGCAAGATTAATACGTAAGTGCCAGTCCCTTCCTAATTTGTGAACATTTCTATTTAAAATATTTAAAAGTGTTTTGTTAAAAGCTTCAACATGGCCATTCCCTTAAGGATAGTAGATGAAGGACCAAAGTTGTTTGATCTTAAATTTCTTGCATGGTTGTGTGAGATCTTTTTTCTTAAATTTCCATCCATTATCAATAACTATAGATGAAGGAACACCATAGTGAAAAATTATGTGATTCAGTATGAAGAGAGACACATACTTTCCAATAGAAGAAGAAAGAAGGACAAATTTAACCCATTTGTAAAGTATTTAGTAGCCATGATAGTGAACTTATGTTTGCTAGAAGAGTTAGGATGAATCTTGCCAACTAAGTCAAGAGTCCATTGCTAAGAAGGCTTGTGCATAATATAAGGTATCAACTCACATCCAAGAGCATGAATCATGTTACAATGAAGCTGAATTTCTTACACGACTTAACATATCACATGATATCAATTTTCATAGTAGGCCAATATGAACTAGCCCTAACCAATTTTTGAGCTAGTGCATTTCCATTAAAGTGAGACCTACAAATTCTATCATAGACTTCAACTAACACTCATTTAGAATCATCCTTCTCTAAGAATCTAAGTAGCGTTCGATATAGACTCTTTCTAAACAAGTCACATGAGATGAGAGTGTTGTGGGAGGCATTGTGAGTGAGCTATCTTTTCTCATTGACGGTTAAGTTATCAAGTATGAATTGGTCATGGAAGTAGGAATAAATAGTGACATAGAAAGAAGATTCATCAACAAAAATGATGAAAATGACTAGGTCATCAGGGGAATCATAGGTAGGATAATGTAGCTCTTCCACTAGGAACTTAAATAGAGATTTTTGCTCTTATAGCTATAGGATAGATGGCATGGTAGCCATAGCATCCACAAACTTATTATTAACTCTAAGAATTTTTTGGAATGTAACAAAAATGAAGTAGTTTCTCAAAGCATCAATCGATTTCTTGTAAGGGATTAATTTGTTATCTTTAGTTTTGAAGTCATTATTTATCTAATTAATGACAATCAAATAGCCTCCAAATATGTATATCTTTGTTATCCTCCATTCAATGGATTACTTAATCCCATTCCTAAGAGCCTCATATTTAGCTATGATGTTTGTACAAGGAAAAAACAACTTGTAGGATTTAGGAATAGTATATCTATGAGGGGTAAAAGAAAAGATACCATCACTAGCACCATTGTGAGTGTGAGATTCATCAAGAAAATTTTCTAATTTTTCTCAGTGACATACATGATAGATGAATCTAGAAATTCAATCTGTATAGGAGTGTTTTCTTGCATGATAGATGAATCTAGAAATTCAATTTTCATAGGAGTGTTGTCTTGAAGTAGAAAATTAGCCAATTGATTAACAATAGGTTTTCCTTTGATAGCTTTGCTATCAACAGTAAGAGATTTCCACAATCCATTTGTAAAGTACTAAGTTTTCTAGATTAGATTGTGTTTTTTTATTTCATCAACGTTTCGGATCACACTACATGATCCATCATCAGGATAAGAAAGTGTAGGGTAGTAAGATATGCAGACTGGACCTTTCTCAAGAATTATAAGAAGAGAAGGGGGAAGCTTGTAAAACCATGCAATGCTAAAAAAATAGAAAAAATAGCAAAAAGGTAGCCCCACCAAAAAGTATAAGAAAGAAGAAAAAATGAAAGAAAAAGGTTTAAAAGAAGGAAACTAAACAAAAAAATTAACATACTGAATGCCAAATTTTGAGATAATCATCATCCATTTAGCAAGTCAACTAGTAAGAGTGGCCTTACTTAAGAGGTATTTGAGAGGACCAATCTTAGCAAGTGTGTTGTATGAAGAAGCATGTAGTGCCAAAGTTTCTGAGATGCAAACACCATAGCAAGGTAGACCTTCTGAATATTATTGTAGTTAACCTCATAAGAAGATAATGTTCTACTAATATAGTAGATAGCTCATTCCTTTATATTTTTATCTTGTTGTGTTAGTAATGCTCCCAATGAAGTAGTTGTAGATAAGATGTTAAAAATCAAAGGTTTTCCTGGGATAGGAGGCATGAGAATAAGAGGTTTACCCAAGTACTCTTTGATTTAAATGAGGTTCTTTCCACATTATTCATTCCATCCACATGTGGATCCCTTATGCAAGTTCTTGTTGAAAAGTTGCAATCTATCATCTAGCTAAGAAAGCTCTGGATCAATTGAAGGCATCCTTAAAGAATCCTTAGTTGACTGATGTTGTAGGGAGGTGGCATTTCAATTATATCTTGGACCTTCTTGAGGTCAAACTTAATTCACTTAGCATATATTATATAGCCCAATAGTTTACTAGAAGTGACACCAAAGGAAAAGTTATTAAGATTTAACCTAAGACAAAAATATTTCATGTGGTCCAAAATCAAGCTCAAGTCATCTAGGTGAGTATTCATTTTCTTGGATTTACCTAAAGTATCATCCACATAGTCTTCCATATTCTTATGCACAATGTCACAGAAGATAGTTTTCATAGCCCTAAGATATATACCACCAACATTCTTTAGCCCAAATGACATGACATTCTGATCAAACATACCCCATGCATAAGTGAAAGTACTTTTCTCTTGATCTTCTAGAGCTATCTTGATCTAGTTATAACTTGAGAACCCATCCATTAAAGAGTACATCTCATAGCCCACAATCAAGTCCACTATCATTTCAATGTTATGAAGTGGAAAATCATCCTTTAATTGTGCTATGTTTAGGTCCTGAAAATATTTATTGTAAATCCATTTGACATGGTCTGTAGCTCATACAAATTTAGCACTTAGGAGTTTCTCTAGTTCAACTTTCATCTAGAGAGTGGTAGATTGATGCATTTTTATCAATTTTTGTTTGACCAACTTGACACTAGGAGCTATAGATGGATGATGCATAATAATTTTAGTGTCAAGTCCAATAATATCTACATAAATCCAAGAAAAGTTAATCTTTTTCTTTCAGAAGAATTAAGTAAATTGTTCTTTCTCTTTAGTCGACAAGGACTAAGCTAGATGTAAGAATTTAAGAGATTCTTCCATTCCAAGGTTGATAAGTTGTGTATGCATAGTCATTACTGATGATATTTCTTGAAAGTAGTTGGGAGACTACCAAGTACCTCATCCTCAAGAAAATCAAAGAGGTTTTCACCTTTGAATATATCTTTATTTTTTACTATTTTTAGCCCTGACACTGCCACAATGTAGTTTTCACCATTAGAGTGCTTGTTCAATTTTAGTTTTCTTTTTATTTTATGAATAAGGTACAATTTTAACTCTATTTCTTTCATGCTAGTAGCTAGTTCACTAGTAGAAGAGACTATGGGTTCAATGGCATTAATGTAGCGAGAGACCTCATGACCATTCTGTAAGGAAGGCAGTTTGCATTTCTAATTTTGTAAGGACCAATCAAATAGACCTGGATACATGAGTTATAGTGAAGTGGAGGATTCTAAGTTGTTGATGTGGAGGGGGTCATCTCTAGTGAAACAAAAGTCATAGTCTACAAGGAATTCTTTAAAGATACCCAAATTAGGATAATCCCTAATAAGGTCAACATGGTCCACAAAGGAAAGTTGTGAGTTCAAATCGTCAAACCCTACAAGTGACCCATCAACTATGTTAGTTTGGTCAGCATAAGAATGCATAAATCAACCCCTCATTAATATTATGTAATAGTGAGAGAATCTCATTCATACTCATTAGAATTAGTATTGTAATTGCAATTTATGAGGCAAGAAATATTTCTAATGATTAGATCTCTATTAGGGTCTTCCACATCTAAATCATCAAACTTTCTAGAGGTAGATTATTCAACACTATGATCATTAAGCTGTTCACTTTCTCCCAAAAGTATAGAGGTAGAGGGAAAAAAAATACTTATCTTCTGGAGTAGTAGTAGCAGTAGGCTAAGTTTCATCTTATGAATCACTTCAAGTTGGGAGTTCATGATCATAGATAGGTATACCATCATAAATAACATAACCTAGGCTAGTAGTATCCTTATGCTTACATCCATTAGTGTGACTCATAGGCTCAAAAAGATCATATTTATCATTAGTCAAGGGACCATGTCTAGGACATCCCATCCTTTTAAGAAACTCATAGTCCTTTCCAAAGCATCTAGAAGAAATAGGAGTATTAAGTGTGACCCCATCACGTATCTCTTCTTCACTCTAGATCTATCCCCTAAAAACTTGATCCTATTTCTCATCTTTTAGCAAGACTAAGGATTGGACAAAAGTTACAAAGATGTCATAGAAGAATATGAAGGTCTCATGTTTTCAGATGGTTTTCTAGGAGTGAAGGGAAAATAGAAGTGCAACATTAGTGTCAAGAATGTACACTCCCATTCTAGAATATTCAAAATTTTGAGTTTTCTCTCATAGTCAACATGTGTAGTTTTGGTCTCATTGGTAGTTGCATTATTTTGTACCAAAGATTCAGTAGTAGTGAGTCTATCTATAGACACATAATTGTCCCTAGGGGTAGATATTTATGTAATAGTTAACTAGAACTTAATAAACTGATGGAACATAGAGGGAACCACCAACATATCATGGATCCAAGGTCTTCCTAGCCAAATATTATACACAATAGGTATGTCAAGGACCTAGAAGACAACATCTTTCTCAATTGGACCAACGTGAATAAGTAGTACCACTAAACCTTTTGAAGATCTCTCAACCTCATTGTAATATTTTATTGTAATATTTTGCCTAGGGTGAATAGAAAATTTAGATTCGAGACCCAATTTTTGAATGACAATGAAACAACAAATATTCAACCCAACACAATTGTCTATCAACACATGTTTGGCTCAGGTATGAAAGATTTGGACCTCAATGTGTATTGTAGGATTATGTAGATGGTTAAGTGATTTGTCATATTATTCAAAAAATAATACGTAATGTGGAATGGAAATACAATTAGCCATAGTTTGGAATTTATCCATGTTCATGTCAGTGGGGATAACTAGCTAGATACATATTTCTTTTTCAAGGATCTCCTTATCCAAATGTGATAACTATAATAACTCAAAGATAGATATTTGCACAAAAGTACATTGAACTTGATCCACAAGGTTGTAAGTAGACTTGGTATTAGTAGAGGCCTTTTTATAAAAGGAACCCCCTTTTTAATATTAGACTATTTGAAAGTATTCACACCTCTAAGGATTACCTTAGGCTAACTCCTAGTGACAATGTTTACGTCTTTTACCATGTGAAGAAGAATTTGCACTTCTAAGAATGACCATGGATTTGAGTTCACTAGAAGTAAATGTCTTTGTGAGGAAGCGATACCCCTCAAAACTACCTTGGGTATCTCATCATCAATGTCATAGTTAGGCTCATTATAGGTTTCACCATGTGAATAATTTCAGTGACGATTTCAAGCATATTAATGATGTTGTCACTTTTTGTGTAGGTGTAGTTGATCTTAACATTGCCATTTTTCTTATTACCATTTGCTGTTTCTCCTTGCTTATATTTAGGAAGAGGCTCCTTGAAAGCCTTGTTTTTGGAATTCCTAACAAGTCCATCTACACCAACCTTCTGATTCTCAATAAGGTCTTGGATGATATCCTTGATTTTGATACAATTTTAAGTATTGTGACCCTTATTCCTATGATAATTTTAGTAGTGATATTATTTCCATCATAGAGGCTTAAAATTAGGATCATAGAGTCTTGAGTTTTCGGGCGATATAATGATTTTTTTGACAATCAAAGTTTTAAGGATCACATCATAAGAATCAACCAAAAGATTGAAATTACATTTAGCCTTTGAAGTTCATGTGAGCTCAAACTTGTTGGAGTCATTTTTCTTGTCAACCTCTTGTTGTTTAGTTGCAAGGGCAAGGACAACATTACCCAAGTTGAAGATAGGTTCCTTAGCTTTGCACACATTAACCACACAATCATCAACATGATAATGTATTTTCTCTTGATCCAAGGCTTTCTTTTGTCTTTGCCATTTCAATTCCTATTAGACTTGTCTTTACTCAAAAGTATCTCTCCCTTCTTGAAAAGACCATCTTCTATGTGGAAAGAACTCTCAATCATGTCATTGAATGTGAGGAATATTTTCTTTCTAAAGTCAAACTGTAACTCAAGTATATGATTACTAATAAATATATCAATCCTTTTATTTTTAGGAAGTTTTTGAGGGTACCTAGAATATGACTTCCTCCATCTTTGCAAGTAGATGACAAAAGGCTTATCCAATTTTTGTTTGATGTTGCACAAGTCAAGAAAAGTAATGGGATGTTGAATGCTATAGGAATAATGTTGCATCAACCTTTTAATAAGCTCATCAAAATATTTTTGTGGGGGTGTGATCTTTTTGAACCATTCCATAGCTTGACCACTCAAAATCCTTGGGAAGAGTCTCATGAGATAAGTGTCATTATGCCTAAAGTCCATACTAAGAGCATAAAATTTTGTTATGTGATAATGTGGAACCTGATTTCCGTCAAATTTATCATATTTAGAGATCTCAATGTCTCTAGGGAAAGGCATCATGTAAAGACATTCATCAAAAGGAAGTGCACATATAGATTCTAAAGCAAAGGAGGACTTAGGTTTCTCCATTTCTTTCTTCAAATTGAACATTTCAATTTTCAAGCCTTGTATCACCTTGAAGGTTATCTCAAGAGAAGTTAGTTATTTCTTTTGAATCAACTTTTAATATCAAATGTGTGAGGTAGTTTAAATCCTTTAGAAACTAAGTGCATAAAGTATTGATCTCCATCTTGTTCCAAAGTTTGGAGGATATATTTTTAGAAATAGTCATCTTGATGAAATTTCAAGAGATCTTCATCAATAACATCATTATCTACTTCACTTCCATGTTGAGACATATGTGAGGCATGTTCATGGTGATAAAATCAAGGTGGAGACTCAATACCATCAAGATGAGACCTTGGATTCATAGGAGGAGTATTGTTTCCATTGTCCGCAAAAGGGTTGACATTGTTATTTCTAAAGACATTAGCATTGACATTGTCTCGAAAGTCATTAGTATTATTTTTCCAAAGGAAATTAGCATTGATCATAGCTTCTATAAATCTTATTTGTTTATCTAGGTAAGCCTTATTCTCTCTTTCTATTTGTTCAAATCTATCAGCAAAGAGGTTGTCCAAGCATCTATTTCTTTCTTCCCTAGTCATGGTGAAAGAAAAACTATGTTCAACACAAGGAGTTTCAAGTGGAGAGTCCAAAGTACTACCAAAGTGGGTAAGGGGATCAAATCAAGTGGTAGTTTTATCATCTTCTTCTTCATCAAAGATATGTTCAGTCTCAAAGTGGTGATTATGTGGACACCTATTTGTGTTGGATACAATTGATTAATTGTGAATTGCTTTTGATGTTACACAAATGCCATACCATTATTAGTCAATATATGTTGATCTCACTCAGGTAGTGAAGATAGTGTTCTATGTCTACCAAGCCTTCCTGTGCTTGCCTAGTTCAGAAGGCCATGTCTACTAAGTTTACTCAGGCATCAAAAGAAAAGTTACAAAAAGTGAGTGTTAAATAAGCTCACTCAGTTGATGAAGGAAAGTTGGATGGAACCAGTGCTAACCAAGCTCACTCAATTACCAAAGAATGTTCACAAGTTTACAGTGTTAACCAAGCTCCTATTGGTTAACAAAGGAAATCATTTCTGAGTCAGTTTCTACTAAGCTAGATCGGCTAACAAAGGATTTTCTTATTTTGTCATATTAAACTTAATTGATTTATCTATTGATTCTAGCTGACTAATGTGTTGAATATTGATTATTCTAAGTTGTATTTGAGCCAACTTGAAAAAATGGAAGATATGAGTATAAGGTCAAGTTGTGATTTCAAAGTGTGTGTAATTCATGAAGATGTTATTGAAGATTTAGAGATGAGAAGATGAAGCAAATTTGAAGGATAAGCATAATATCCTTGTGGAGCAACAAAGTGATATTCAATTAGGAAGGATTAAGTGCAAGCCAAAAAAAAGATCTATAATCAGAAAATAAGTTGCATTCAAATCATGTCATCTAATTATTACTCTCTAACCATTGTAGCAGTGATCTAAATCTCTTAACAAATTTGGCTTAACAACTATTTGCAAATCCTTTAACAAGGTGGCAGTTCTATTGAATCTTCTCAAGACCTCTAACAAGGCCACTCCTAAAAGGGTGATTATATCATCAAACAAGGTCACACCTAAAAATGTGTTTTTTAACCTTTAACAGGGTTGGCTCCTAACAAGGCTCACTTCAAAAGATTAAAATAGTAACTAGTTACAATTGGTGGTTTTTTCCAAATTGGGCTTCCACATTAAATCTTAGTGGCATATGTGTTCATGTTATTTCCTTTTATATGTTTGAAACTTAGTTAAAGTAATGGTAATCATAGTCAACATCTAAAAATTTATATGTTAAGCATTTACCGAGCTAATTTAGTTATTATCAAGTTACAACATTATATGTGTGTTTACTAAGTTTCAATAGTATTCAGTTTTTCAATTTGCATTTTTGTACTGACATTCAAGGGATCTATAATTTATTTTAGTATTAACTAATTCACCCTTCCCCTCTTAGTTACTCCTCTTATATTTCCAACAATTGGTATTAGGGCTTTTGGGGCTTACAGAGAAGGTTTCAAGGACCTAAGCTAAAGATCAAGATGTCTTACAAAAGAGAGATTCCCAAGCTGAATATAAAAAATTTTATAGCATGGCAAGGACTTATGAGGTTACATCTAGCTACCATCAATGATTTAGGTTGCAAATATCTTGATGCTGAATACAAGACTCCCACTGAAACATTATCAGTTGAAGATATTGCTGAAAAGAAGAATCGTAATAGCATGATGATTGATATTGCATTTGCTATTAGTTATGTTGAATTTGATGAGGTAAAGGATTGCAAAATTGCTTACCACATATGGAAAAAACTGAAAGATATCTATGGAAGAGATGAAAATGTAAGAAGAGCCAAAGCAGAAAGCCTTAGAGGAAAATTTGATCAAATGAAAATGAGAGAAGATGAAAACATTGCAAAATATGTGGAAATAATCAAGGCTAGTGTAAGTGTGATCAAAGCATCTGGAGAAGACATTAAGGAGGAAATTGTTATAAGTAAAGTGCTTAGAACTCTTCTTCCTATTTATGCAATTAGAGTGTCTGCTATTCAAGAAATGAGATGTGATCCAAATAAAAAATTAGGCTTGGATGCTCTAGTTGGAAGATTGACAACTTTTGAACTAGACTACTATGATAACTATGTTCCTACTTTAAAGAATATTGAATCTACATTTAAAAATAAACTCTCACTTAAAGAAAAGGGTAAGCAATCAAAGTCTTATCAATCAAAAAGTGAAGATGGATCATCAAAAGAAATTTCAGATAGTGATCTTGAAGTTGTTGAAGCCCTACTTGCAAGGAAGTATTCCAAAGGAATAGGAAAGTACAAAGACAAAGTTCCTCTAATCTACTTTTTGAATAAGTTGGTCACATTGTTGCTAGATCCAAATAAGGAAATCAAGGATGAGAAGAAAAGAAAGAAGCATAAAGGTAAGAAGGACTCCAAAAACTACAAGAACTACAAGAACAAAGGTAAAAAATCTTGTTTTATAGCTAAAGATTCTGATAATAGTGAAGATGAAATGGTATATATTGTTGTGAAAGATGAATTTGATGATGAAGGAGATAAGATGGCACTTATCTCTCATGTTAGCAAAAATGATATATGGATTATTGATAGTGGCTGATCACATAATATGACTGGAGACAAAAAAAAATTTGAGCATATGGAATATTATGATGGAGGTAGTGTGAGATTTGGAAACAATGAACCTTGTAATATAAAAGGAAAATGATGTATTCATTGACTAAAGAACTTATATGTGATAATGTTTATTAGGTTGAAGGACTAAAGCATAATCTAATAAGTGTGGCATAGTTGAATAACATTGGTTTCAAGCTAGAATTCATGAATGGATAGGCTAAACTACTAGATGGAAAGGGAAATCTAGTTGGATCTGGCAAGCAAACAAAAGGTAATTTATTTTATCTTGATCTCAGTGATTGTTCTTTTTTTATTGCTCAAATAGAGGAAAGCTAGTTATGGCACAATTGGCTATGTCATGTGAACTTTGATAATCTAGTTAAAATAAGCAAACATAGATGAGTAAGAGGTATTTCTAGTTTGAAGAAGCCTGACATGGGTCTATGCAAGAATTGTCAAATTGGTAAGATGGGAAAGACTAGCTTTAAAAGAAAAAACTATCAGTCAGAAGAAGTCTTAGAAATTGTTCATACAAATTTATGTGGACCTATTGGAATAGAAAGCTATAGTGGAGAAAAGTTTGTCATTCTTTGTGTTGATGACTATTCTAGAATGATGACAGTAATGTATCTATAAGAAAAATTAGAAACCTTTCAAAAATTCAAGTGGTATCTAGAAAGAGTGGAAAAGGAAACTAGAAAGAGGTTGAAATTTTTAAGGTTAGATAGAGGTGGTGAATTCATCTCCTATGAATTCAATAATTTTTGCTTTGAAAGAGGAATTAAAAGACAAGTATCAACCCTTAGTACACCACAACTGAATGGTATAGTTGAAAGAAGAAATAGATCCATCATGGATTGTGCAAGAACCCTAATGATTGAAAAGAAGGTTGCTCTCAAATACTAGAAGGAAGCTATCAACACTATAGTTCATACCTTGAACAGAGTATAGTTGAAGAAAGATTAAAAAAAACACCTTATCAGCTATGGTATGGCTACAAACCTAATGTAAGTTACTTGAAAGTATTTGGCAACAAATGTTATATATTGAAAGACTCTAGACAAGGAAAATTTGATGTAAAAGGTTATGAAAGCATATTTCTAGGATACTCCTATAGAAGTAAAGCATACAGATGCTTGAATTTGTCTATTCATAAAATTATAGAAAGTGCACATGTTAGAATTGATGAATTTGCAAAAAAAAGTTAAGAAGAAAGCAACAAGGAGCTAGAAGATTACAAAAGATTTGTTTACTATGAACCTGATACCCTACCAAATCTATTTGAGAGAAAAGAAGCTTCATCTCCTGAGTCCTCAGAAACTCCAATAGTTACCAAGTTGGAGATAGTGCAACTTGAGCCACAGCCAGAAGGACCTAAGTCACAATTAGAGGCTACCGAACTAGTTCAAATCAAGCTTGATGGACCCGAGTCATAAACAAAAGGACCTGAGCTTGAAATTGAAATTCAAGATGAAGATGGTGGAAATCATTCAAAGACCAAAGAGCCTGTGTTAGCAAGATATGTTAGAAGGCATCATGCATGTGATCAGATAATTGAAGACAAATTAGATGGAACAATGATAAGAGGCAAGTTAAAAGGTACATGTTTACTTACTGAATTTGAACCTAGAAGTGTTAAAGATGCTCTGAAAAATAAAAGTTGGATTGAAGCAATGAATGAAGAAATAGAAAAGATAGAAAAGAACAAAACTTGGACTCTTGTTCCTAGAACCAAGGATAAAAATATAATTGGTACAAAGTGGGTGTTTAGAAATAGGCTAAATGAAGATGAAAAAGTTTTAGGAAACAAAGCAAGATTGGTGTGCAAAGGTTATTCTCAAGAAGAAGGTATTGACTATGGTGAGCAAGACTTGAAGGTGTTAGAGCCTTACTAGCATATGCAACACATAGAGGATTTAAAGTATATTAAATGGATGTCAAATCTATATTCTTGAGTGGAATTCTTGACGAAGAAGTCTACATTGAACAACCAGAAGGTTTTGTAGATCCTAGCAAAAGAAACATGGTTTTTAAGTTACACAAAGCATTATATGGTCTCAAGCAAGCTCCTAGAGCCTAGTATGAAAGACTTCATAATTACTTGGTACAGACTAGCTTTCAAAAGACAAATGATAAAAATAGTCTGTATATCAAGGAAGGACTAGACAAGAAGACTATGTTGGCAGAAATATTTGTTGATGATACCCTATTTACAGGAAATGATGATTTGTGCAAAGCATTTTTCTGAAAAAATGAGAAGAGAATTTGAGATGTCCATTTTTGGTGAGATAAAATTCTTTGTTGGATTGTAGATTCAGTAGAAAAAAAATGATATCTACATCACTCAATCTAAGTATATCAAGGAGATAATGAAGAAATTTGGAATGGAAGATTCAAGACCAATTGGAACCCCTATGTCTACTAGACATAAGCTCTCCAAAAATGATGATTCCAAAGAAGTAGAT
Organism: Cupressus sempervirens; assembly: GCA_028749045.1. NCBI lineage: Eukaryota > Viridiplantae > Streptophyta > Pinopsida > Cupressales > Cupressaceae > Cupressus > Cupressus sempervirens. Next base: position 174,120,279 of record CM053792.1, on the reverse strand, counting down.
CAAACCACATATAGATCAATGATTGGAAAATTGTACTATGTAGTACACAGAAGAACTAATATTGCTCTGGAAATTAGAATAGTGACAAGATTCTCATCAAATCCCAAGGAAAATCACATGATGGCAATCAAAAGAATCATGAGACATCTGAAAGGTACTAAAGACTATGGTTTATGGTATAAACTTGGAGGCAAATTGGACTTGAAAGTATTTACTAATGTTGATTGGGTAGGAAGTCTTGATCATAGAAAAAACACTAGTGGAGGAGCATTATTTCTTGGTAAAAGACTAGTATCTTGGACAAGCAAGAAGCAAAATTGTACATCTCATTCCATAGTAGAGTCAAAATATGTAGTAGCAATAGTCAATTGTTCTAACATTGTTTGGTTCAAACAACTGTTGGAAGGAATGAAGGTAGAAATCAAAGATCTAGTAGTCATTTATTGTGATAACACCAGTGCAATCAATATATCAAAGAATCCAATAATGCATTCCAAAACAAAGCACATTGCTATAAAATATCACTTCTTAAGAGAATTAGTGCATGATAAAGAAGTCAAATTGGAATATGTTAATACAAAGGAATAGATTGTAGACATATTCACCAATCCATTACTTAAGGATGCATTTGTGTATCTAAGAGGTAAGCCAAGGGTCATTTCCCTATTTGAAATTCACTAAATGAAGTTTTGCAAATGCATCAACTAGAACCTTTTGAAGATCAATCAGTTGGTGTACGATTAGTAAGGGCATATTGTAGATGAATTAGTACTTAAGGTACATTGGTATTTACAGAATCATTTTCTTAAGCATGTGTTGTCAAAGAGGGAGAAGTTTACTATCATATCTCTAAGAAATTTTTGGAACCAAAATAAAGTAAGGAACCAAAGAGGGAGGAATCCAAAGAAGAAGTTTGTTGGAAGAGGGAGAAAGTTCTAAATGAACTTGGTAGTAGTAGTTGTAGATAGGGGATAGAATCTAGTGAAAGGAAGAGCTCATACTGACAGAGGGAGTTCTAAGTCTAAATCTAAAATTTCATTGTGCTATGACATGTTGTGTTGCCATCAATGCCAAAGAGGGAGATTATTGGATATAATTGATTAATTGTGTGTTGTCTTTGAGGTTACAAAAATGTCATATCATTATCAATCAGTATATGCTGAGCTCACTTAGGCAATAAAGACAGTGTTTTGTGTCTATCGAGAACTCTTGTGTTTGCCTAGTTCAATAGGCAGTGTCTACTGAGTTCACTTGGGCATCAAAGGAGAAGTTGCAGAAAGTGAGTGTTAACCAAGCTCACTCGGTTGATGAAGGAAAGTTGGATGGAACTAGTGCTAACCAAGCTCACTCAGTTACCAACGGATGTTTGCAAGTTTGCAATTCTAACCAAGGTTCTATTGGTTAACAAAGGAAGTCATTTCTGAGTTAGTTTCTACCGAGCTAGGTTAGCTAATGAAGGATTTTCTTATTTTGGCATATTAAGCTTAATTGATTTATCTATTGATTCTACCTAACTAAGGTGTTGAATATTGATTATTCTAAGTTGTATTTGAGCTAACTTGACAAAATGGAAGATATAAGTATAAGTTCAAGTTGTGATTTCAAAGTGTGTGTAATTCATGAAGATGTTATTAAAGATTTAGAGATGAGAGGAGGAAGCGAATTTGAAGGATAAGCAGAATATCCTTGTGGAGCAAAAAAGCTATATTCAATTAGGAAGGATCAAGTACAAGCTAGAACAGAGATATGGGTAAAAGCACATATCTGTGTCACCGTTTATGATACCAAATCTTGTTTTGGTCAAATGTCATTTCTCTATCAAAACTCAATTTTTTTCAAAAACTAAATATACCCTTTTATAGTTCTTAGATTTAATATCATCATTATATAAATTTTTGAGTGTTTTGATTAGTTATAATATGTCATAATCTCAAAATATTATAAGTCGATATTTCAACATTTTAGAAGATGCTGCCTCAAAAAAGGAAAAAAAATTAGTAAATCATATCAAAAAAATTAAAAAATTACATATATCTCCAAAGGAGAGAATCCTCTTCACAAATATATAATTTTTTTTCAAGAAGGTATAGATTTGGTAGGGAAGTTTTGACAGGAGGCAAAAACTATTGGATTTTGATGAGGTTGAACTTGAGTACTTATAAAAAAGAAAATATACATAAAAAATGATTATTTCTATTTTTGTTCACTAGCTGTACATGTCACCTATAAGATATTTTCAAATTAGAACAAAAAAAGATGATTTGCATATACTTGTTTGATGGGAATACACCCTATATTTTTTACAGTTAATAAAGGGACTTCAAAAGAAAATAAAATGAATAAATTTTTTCTCAAAAAAATTATAAAAATTATAGGCATAAAATTCATCCAATTCTACACATTTCATCAGTTTACATCATCTTCATATTTTAAACACAAATACCATTTTTTTTTGTCATTAATGTTGAACTGTCACATTTTGATATCACGTTTCTTTATAAAAGGTGACACAGGTTTGTGCTTTTACCCATATGTAATCAGCAAATCAATTGCATTTAAATTAGGTCATCTCATTGTTACTCTCTAACTATTGTAGCAATGATCTAAATCTCTTTATAGAGTTGGTTTAATAGCTATTTGCAAATCCTCTAACAAGGTGGCAGTTTTATTGAATTGTCACAAGACCTCTAACAAGGCCACTCCTAATTGGGTGATTAAATCCTCTAATAGGGTCACACCTAACAGTGTTTTTTGTAACCTTTAACAATGTTGGTTTTTAATAGGGCTCACTTCAGAAGAGTGAAAAATAGTAACTAGTTGCAATTGGTGGTTTTCCCCAAATTGGGTTTCCATGTTAAATCTTGGTGTCATATGCATTCATGTTATTTCCTTTTATATGTTTGCAAATCAATTAAAGTAATAGTAATCATGGTCAACATCTAAAAGTTTATATGTTAAGCATTTACCAAGCTAATTCAGTTATTACCGTGTTACAACATTTTGTGTGTGTGTTTACTAAGCTTTAGCAGTATGTACTTTTTTAGTTTGTATTTTGTACTGACATCTAAGGGATCTGGGATTTATCTTAGTAGTAATTGATTCACCCCTCCCCTCTCAGTTACTCCTCTTATATTTTCAACAATTTGGAGGGGGTAATTCTTCAAAGGTAAAGAGAGGATGAATTCCTTGTCTAATCTGAAACCTAGTTGTAACTAAAAAGTTAGAGATAATATTCAGCTTAATAGAATAATGCAAGATGACTCAGAGTTCAAACTCAGAAAAGTAAATTGTTCACTTGACAAAGAGAGATAATGATGGAGTTATCAAAGTGACTTAACAAGAAAAATGCTCAAGTAGTTTATGACACTTATGACTTGAGTCAAGAGATAAGAGAGTAGCTACATAGCCAAGTAGATAGATGAGTGAAATGAGAAGTGAAAAGCTCTCCAAATCAAGTGTGTAATGAAGGTGCCAAGGTAATTTTCTTTAGCTTAAACTATCCCAAACATGCAGATTTCAGACCAGAAAAGAAGTACAAACAAGTATAGACACCTCATATTAGCCAAGAGTGAGTTTAAAAGTCAAGCCAACTAAATGCAGAAATTGGATGATATAACAAAATAAGCTAGATTATAGTAGGATAGAAGAGTGGTTCGTGCAATGATTTGTAAGAGATATAATGTTAGTTTTAGGGAGAATGACACTTTGACAATGGAAGTATGATAGATGACAAGATAGAAGTAAGACAGACTCTATAAGCTAGTATGATATTTTGTAGACACTAGGATTATCATACGATGTTCCTCGCTACAGAAGTATGAAAATTTTCCACTAAAATATAGTTTATGATGTTTTGTGATCAAAATATCTAAGTTGATTGAGTTTTTGACCAAGTGTTCTTGAGTGACTATTGTAGCACTATTGAGTTTTAGTTTTCAAAGTAAAATAGTAAGTTTTGATAGAAATAGTAATTCAATCACACATCCTCAAACAATTAGACATGAGACAAATCAATCTTTCCAATACAAGCACTTGTGAAATCTTAAGAAGTAAGACCCTATGAGACTACCAATTATGTATGTTTAATAAGATTTCCATGAATCTCACACATTTGAAAACACACGAAACAAGATCTATTTAAGGTCACAACTCAATAGTCAATAGCTTGGCTCACAAATTGATGTTCCCTTTTCCTATACAAAGTAGTTAGTTTCCCAAAATAGATATTGGCTTTGTCGTAGACAAGTTACTCACATATAATGGAACACATATGGTGAGTGTAAATCCTAGGGTGATTTGCGTAGTCCACTAGGATTGATCCTTGCACCAAGATATTGAGAAAAAGAATAGGGTAGCTTCTAAACCTATGGTTCTTAGTAAGAATTTTATTCATAAAACCCCTATTCCACTTGATATATATGGGATAGAGGCCTCATATCCACAAGAGTACCTTAAACATACTCACCTTATAATTTCCTCATGGTCACAATCCCACAAGTACTCTCACTAAATGAAGTCAATTGCTATGTTTCCCAAGGCTTTCACCTTTGTTAAGGGCATTATGATTATGAGATAGATAGGTTTTTCTTGTTCCCACTTGGATCATTCTTGTTGGTATCTTTCCACAAAATAGCATGCCCTTTAAAGGAGTAAATATCAATAGGAGATTGAACAAAATTGATCCACACCAAGGAAGTCAAGATTTAAGATGTTTTACAAGGGTTAAGAGCATAATCTCTTATTCCCTAATGCTTCTCCCAAAGACCCCAAACAAGTTACTTAAGATCATTAAAGAGTGAAATACACCACCCACTTTCTTAATCTAAAGAAGAGTCAAGATTTTTTATTTTCTTCAAGGGCAAAGAACATAATCTCTTACTAAAAAAGGAACTTTACTTATGGGTTTTATGTGGCTATGAAATGAAACAACTAGTATATGCAAGCACAATTAAATAAAATGAAGACAAAATAAAAATATTTTTTGTTTTTGTGCTTGGACAACCTTATAAACAAGTGGTAGTAGCCCTTTTTGTAATTTCTCCTTTAGAAAAGAAAGAAAGCAAATAAGTCCCTAAAAAAGAAAAATGTTAGGGAATCAAACAAGCATGAAAAATTTAAAGTAAACTTGCAAGACCGCTATTAGCAAACTAGAAGACCAAAAAAGAAAGTTTGGAATGTAGATTGAAACTCTAGACTCAGATTGTGTAAACAGATCAGACTGGGTGATACTTTATCGACTGACATAGAGTCATACAATACACCCTAGAAAATCCATATGATACTTTAGGTTAGTATGACAAATGGTTTCAACTAGTATGAAGCTCTACAAGAGGCAATACAATATAGTGTAGAGTAAAAGTATGATAGTCAAAATCGGAAGAGTATCGTATTGTAGTAGAATAAAGTGTCATACTATAGTACAAAAAGTATCATATGATATTGATGGTTGAAAAATGAAACTAAAAACCTTCAAGTGTAAAATCCAATGAAAGAAAAATAAATATAGCTAAACAAAAGAGTCTAGCCCCATTCTAGGTGCCAAAAATGTATGCTCAAAATGTGAACACACTTCTATAGACTATTATACTCAAGAATACCCATGATGAAGATAATCTCAAGAGACAACCTATATCTTTCTATCTATTATGTGCAAGGATAATATTATGGTGTCTCTCAAATGAACCTAGTTAGGAAACCCTTGTAAGGTGCACCATAGAACAAGAGATTGAAAGACACAGAGGCAATAGTGTCAATATCCAAGAATCAAATATGGAATGCAAGATGCAATCTACACTAAATGATATGCAAGATTCAAGCTAACAAAGGGTTACAAAAACCCCTAATTAGAGTTGTTGAGTTAAGCTACACATAAAATAAAATTAAGATAAGAATGCAAGTAAAGCTAATGTGAGTAAAGTAGAGAGTGCAAAGTACTCAAGAGTGAGTAAAGAAAAATGATAACATAACACTAAAGTGCAAGAATAAGGTATGAGAGAGTGAGAAGAGAACCTCCTTTTAAATTGAAATGAATGACAGACATTAAGAGGCAAAATTAAGGGTGGAGAATGAATGCCATGTTGACTTTGTGTACAAGGATCTCAACTAAGCAAGATCAATGGATATGTTTAAGAGGCAAAAGATGTGTAGAGGAGAATTAAATTTATTTTGAAAATAAATATTCCTCTCCCATAGAAAAGTTTGCCCCTCATGTGTAGACAAAAATACTTTTCTTTTTATTTTTTAAAATAAGAAAATGCATTTTTTTGTGCACACTTAGGAGTAAAGGGGAGGTATTTTACTTAATTAAAATAGGAAAAGTTCTTTCAATTAAATAAAAGACTTGGGATAAGGTGGTCAAACCATAAGTTATAATTGAATAAATAACAAAGTAATGATTTGATCAAAGATAAGTGATTGATAAATTATCGCAAAATTGATAGAAAGAGGGCTCATAGTCTAGATGACCATTTTTGAGTCATTACAATTATTTAAATTTCAAATTGGAAGGTCATTGTAGTGAATCATGAAGTTTAGTTATATTTATTTGAATCAATGAGTTTCTACTACAAACTATAACTTTTGTTCTAATTATTAGTGTAATCATTGTTAGTATTTCTAAATTGGTAGAGGTCCTTGGATTCTTTCCCAAAATATTATTATTAGGTATTTGATATAGTGAGTAATTTTCTTACCATGTCTTTTTCCATCTAAATATTTTCACATAGATCTTGTGCTCATGTTTTGATGAAATCATTACTTAATTTTTTTTAATTAGTGGTTAAAGTAATTTAGTTCAAAAAAAGAAATTTGGTTAAAAAATAATTGTGCTTATTTAGCCGCCCCAACTCAACAGTATTTTTTCTCAATAATGGGTATCAAAGAAAAGTTCCTCTAGTGAAGCTTAACCACTTAAGGTAGATCCAAAATGGTTGGTGAGAAGAGTACCAAAGTACCTAATTTTAATTGAAAACACTATTAATTTTGGAAGGAGAGTATGGGGTAATATTTACTACTTTGAAAGAATTCAATGTATGTGAGAATAGTTCAAAGAAAAAAATAAAATTATCTCAAATTTGGCTAATTCATAATTTTTTTTCCATGGGTTTAAAACCTACATTTTATGTATGCTAAAATATTGCTACTAGTATTTATGGATACATGAAGATCGAGCATATCAAGTCAAGAAATCTAAAGCGCAAGTTTGAAACCTTGAAGATGAAAATACTGAAGGCTATGTACATTGAGTAAATGAAGTTATCAAATACATTAGAGGCCCTAGTGGTAATTTTATTATTCAATCCTCAAAAGTAAGCACCCTTAATTTGATTCCTATTTTAGCCGCATTTCATATGTATGAGTTTCCACGTTGATTTAATACTCTCCTAGAACTCATTGGACCTTCAACTTAATATAATGAGTCCTATATTAATTCAATTTCTTTAAAAAAAAAGCTAGAACTTAATTCTAAGTGTTCTAATTTATTTTCTTTCTAATCAAATACTTCATTTCATTCTATAGGCCCTATATTACCATCTATGTGCTTTAGATTCTCATGATCTTGAAACTAGATATTGGATCAAATCCCACATCCCTTGACCTTCTAAGACTTATAGTCCAAATTTGGGCCTTAATATCTTTTCTATCAAGGTGTTATCAATTATATATTATTTTTTGTAGCTTTTTATTCCTAATATTCAATAAGAGATTGCATTGATCCCTCTTTTTATCACCATTTCATATTGTACATTTCAATGATCCCAATTCACAATATCTACTCTTTTAATTTGGTGTCTAAATCTCCTTTGTATGCATATCATTGTTACATTCTATGCATTTAATTTAATTTTTTCTTTCATTAGTAAAAAAAACTACATAAAAATTGTATTTTGTCCATAGATTAATTCCTGCATTTATATGTCAAAAACAATAAAATATTTTATTTTAATGCATTGTTATGTGTCTTTAGATTTGGTTCATTTTATGCTTTGTTTCATAACATTATCTTGTATCATTAAAAAATGCCAGATTTTGTTGTCCAAATCTTGACTACTTTTGATGATCTATTTAAGAGTGAAGATTTTTATATGATGGATGAAGCTCTTGATGTATTCATCTCTACTACGACTTCCTCTACACTTCCTGAATGCTCCTTTTTTGAAAAGTTAATTAAAGTGATATAAGGATTTAGGTTTTTAAAAATTGCCTTCTATAAACATCTCATTGGTTCTTCTACCAAACCTTCTCTCCCTCATGAGGACATATTGATGCAAGAACATAATTTTAAAACTCCTCTTTGTGGCCTCCCTCTTGAGGATGAACTATTGGAAAATGATTTTGGTTATTCTCTTGATGTGTATCTACCCTATGTTAGTACCACTGTGAAAGGAGATGATATTATGTTGAAATAATCTAATATGATAGAAAAATCCCATAATGATACTTCCACTCCTATCTATCCTTCTCATCTTTCGTCTAGAGATTAACCACTACTAAGTTACTATTTTCACTGTAAAAATACTTAAGAAGTATGGGAAAATATCCTCAATACTTTCTTTTTCAAATGAATATTTTGAGATTAAAGATCCTACCCAACTTAATATCATTTTATTACCCCTCAAAACAAACTAGTTATTATTATAAGAGGTGTCATGTAACCTAATTATCATGTAGTCTTATACATATATAACAAATATTATCACGAAGATAATATTATTAATGTCCTCCTTTCTACAAATCTAATCTTAGCACATAAAAATCATAATCAAGTAAACACTATTCATATGTCATTTCTAACTCCCTTTTGAATTCTTTCTCTAATACAAACAAGCAAACCATTAAATATTCAAGATGATGATTGGGGAAATTCATACTTCAAACCAACCTTCCATGGTAAAGACAAAATCCTTGAAATTGTGAACAAAACACATTATTATGACACATGTATGGATATCATTTGGGTCGTTTTAAATTTCAACCCAATTCTACCTAAAATAGGCCATTATCTTTTTTTTTAATCAAACTTTTAAAATGGACATAATATAGGAGACATGCAAAAAAGTATTAAAAATAAAGAAAAATGTACATGACATTTTTCAAAAGAAATTTTAGATTTCAAACCTTCTCATTTTCCCATTCATTCTATAAATTCAACTCCTAATTTTTCATGAAAATAAGAAAATTCTTTGTTTGAGCATCCTAAACCAACTTAATTACTCCTTCGTTGAAAAAACTAAAGAAATAGAAAACATTAATACAATAATTATTCTATTTGTATAAATCACAAAATTATTGGCCATGCTTGATTAATTAATGCTATAATTTGAATTCTAAAAGTCATGTATTGTTTTATTGTTGTATGATTCAAGTGATATGCAACAATGAATGAAACATTTTTCACGATCATTCTAAAAATTATTTATATTCCTCACTCTATGGCATCACTAGCCTATCCTTAGAGGCCTTTATGTTATTTTTGGTGGTGCAATTTGAGGTGAAATCATACTTTTTGAGAAACATAAGTCCTTATTCCTTGACTCCTCATTTGGAGGGAAAGGGTATTATTTCAATCCCCCATTTATCCCAAGGACCTATTTTATCCCTTTGCTACTCATTTATTTTATAAAATTATATCCTTTATGTTGAGCAAGCTGAATAATTAAGAGAGGGTGAATTAATTATTATAAACAAATCAATAACCTTTTTTAATTTGGTAAATACTTAGAAAAATAAAAAACTTGTAATAGATATGAACATGATAACATAGAAACAACACCATGAACACTATAATATACATAGAAAACCAAGATGTGAGAAATAACAGGGAAGCTAATTCTCATGAAATGAATACCGATTAAGGTGACACTGGATAAGGTTGTTTTTACAAGAGCTAAATGCCAATTTTATCACTATAGGTTGGCTCGCTATCATTGGGATATCTATCCAAAAATTAGAAAGGCTCAATGATAGTATAACTATGGCCACTAGAAAAATTTACAAAATGAAAATAAATCAAGCACTAAAGTTGCTGCCATTGGTATTTAGAAACATAGAAATAAATGATATAGAAGTCAACTACTAATTGTGCCAACTCACATACACAACAATATACATATATTCTCTTATCTTATTCACATTCACTTCATGTATTACTTGCATACAAGAATATCTATACCAGTCCATGCCAACAACTAGGTTAACCTAATCCAATTTGAAATAGGTGACACTAAAGTATTTTTACGGTGGTAAGGAATTAAGTGTGGACCATCTTGCTCAATACAACACACCTCTCTCATTAAAATACAATACACCATCACTAAGATCTTTAAAACCAATGAATAGGATCTATAGATTGTAATGCAAATACTTAGAATGAAGTAAAATGATCACTTTCTAGATATGACTAGACTCAAATAAATGAAATAGATTATGTTATACTAGCCCTAATTTTAAATAGAAAAAAATTGAAATTATTAATTTTCCAATACCTAGATAGAATTCTCCATAGTAAACAAAATCCTTAATCACATCTTCATGATGAGTATCTTATTGTTATATAGAATATTTTTCAGTAGTCCTTGTAAAGGCACTTATAAGAAACTATGTTTCTTACACACATAATTAAAACTACCAAAATCATCAAATTTAGAAAATAATACAAGGTGAACTGAATCCCATTGTTTCTCCTATGTTTTTGATAATTTGAAAATGATATTTTTCATTGATGAAGTGACAAAGAAGCTAAACCAAGTGTATTATATAGTTTGAATATCATCATCTTTATAGGTTCTATTCACATGATTAGGAAATCTTCACTTGTTGACAACCTTTTATGATCTACCAACCACCACCAAACTACCAAATGAACAATTAATACAAGTATAGTATTAGTGGTATTTCATAGTTCATAATACATAAATAACACTTCATAGAATGACAATAAGAAGGTTCAAAACTGAAAAAGGGCTTCTCAAAGGGCCACTAATGAAGAAGAAAGTCAATTCAACTGGTACAATTACCTCAAATTTATATGTTTATAAGTTGTCTAAGCATGTCAAAATACCAATAAAAAGTGACCATTTCATCCATCAGTTATGTGGTCAAGTTTATTAAGTTACTAAAAATGTGGGCAAGGAGAATAAAAAGTGAAAGAAGTTCCAAAGTTATCAAAGTTTTATTCAAAATATTTAAGTTGTCGATAACTTTCTTAAGTTAAACAACTATCCAAAATAAAATGTTGGGGGGAAGTACTTATTGTACTTGTCATAAACTAGTACTATTGTATTCACTGTACACAATTAGTGAGTTAGTTAAACACCAAGCAACAAATGAGAATGAACTATTTTTTTTCATCAAATATTTGAAAAGTTTGTGTTAATTTATTATTCTATTATATTATCTATACTATTTATCTCAATGATAATTGGTTGTATTTGTCTCACTGTAAAAGGAAGATTCTAAGTTGTAAATATTGGTCTTTCAATTGTTGTTTCTAGTGTGGTTTCTCATAAGGAGATTGAATAAACTTGTAAGTGGACCATATTGTTTCTCATAAGGAGCACAAGTTTTGTAAAAGGTTATCAATATAAAAAATGATAATTGGTTTGTTTTATTTAATCTTAGAGGACCCCTTTTCCCATGGCCTTCCTCCATATTGATTTATATTTGGCTAATTATAAGTTGTATTAATATTTATAATTCTATTTTTGGTAAAATTATTTATAGATTCATTATATTACTTTTATGTGCTAATATATAATATATTACTTTTTTATGTTAAAAATATATTTTTTCAAATTGAATACTTACTGTTCACTATTTTTCTTCAAAATCATATAATACATTATCATTTTTAAAATAATTTTTTGAGTTAACTTTCAACATATCTTTTATTTTTTTATTAGAAATAATAATTAACATGTCATATCTTATATTTTTGTTAATATGTTTAGAGCTTGGTAAAGAAAATAAATATTATTTTACAAAATAAACATCTCTCATTTCTAAAAACTAAAGTTACTATAAAAGGAATTTTACAACAATAAAATATAACATAATACATTGTTGAAAAATAATAATAAATTTACTATACATCTATATTTTTATCTTTCATTTACTACATCAATTAATTATTCTATTATTCAATTTCTATAATCATAAATCTAGAAGATTATCTTTAGATCATTACAAATTTATTATAACATATTCTATTCAACAATTCATTGATCTTACATACTATTTTTATTATTTCCAACCTATTTTAATTAAAGTTTTATTTTCTCACTAGGGTGGCCTTTGAAACTCTTATGTGAATGCATCACAAATGAAGATGTTGCAATGTATTAAATATTTGTACATTTGCAATGTCCATGAGCATGTATCGCTCAATATTGGGCATGGACAAAATTTACATATATATTTGTTGGAACAACTTGAGGAATTTCATGCAAATTTACTTGGAAGGCTTAAAATAGGCTACTTCAATTGTAGGGTAATATAAGTTGGTAGCACAAAGTTAACCTCCACCCTAACATAGATTTTGGCAAAAAGGAGGAAAGACTCAAGCTGAGTCACCCTACTGACCACCATAAGTAAGCCAAAAGATTCACTGATACCTCTGAAAACCTCATTATTTCAAAATTCAAATGGGAGTCCACCCAAATGAACCCAAGTGGGAGAAATGACTCCTAAGTTGAATGAGTGTCTAACCAAGGTTTCCATTTGAAAAGGGACAAGATATTCCTTTGATTGTTTCCATAAGCTTAGGGGTCATTGGTAAGATTAGACAATAGGCCCACTTTGTTCATGAAGCTAAAAAGGAACATGGCATGAGAAACATCATTAATCTTAACACTCGTCTTGAGGGACTAGCAATTCATAATCCATTTCCCGAGTTGATCAATAGAGGGTCTAAATGAGAAGAATCTGCCCACAAGCAACAATCCCAACGAGTTGATCGTGTCAGCCAAAATTTCATTAGGAACCTACACTATAGTATTATTGATCTTGTAAGAGGCATTGTATTAAGGAAAATTCAAAATTTCTACTCTAGAGGGAAAGGGAAATCCTCTCACCTTTTTAGTAAAGGAGGCAAAAGATTCTAGACATTTGGGGGAGCCCATTAAACCTCCTTGCACTATCAAAGAGGGAGCATAGAGAATAGTTTGGCATCCAAAAGGGGCACAGCCAAGGAAAGACCAACAAATTCTGAAACCATAGAAAGAAGCAAGGTGGGTGGGGAGGTGGGAGAGGGGCTTCCACACAAAGGATGGGAAGCCTAACCTACAATCTACACTAAGTTGAGGAGGGAAAGGCAAGACACATTACCAAGGTCTCACAGAGGAGGCCCCATTACCAAGAAGAAGGGGAGAGGGAACGTCTTGGAGCAAGGCAGAGGTGAGAAACAAGAAAAAAGAAAGGAAGATTTTTACAATTTACTATCCTTGTAGTTTATAATATTGATTTTTTTTTTTTTTTTTGACTTTTTTGACTCTTTTTCTAACTGAACTCTTCAAATTTTGATTTGTGTAACAATAGTATTCTCTTATTACATAAATTGTTCACCCATATTTATAATAATTTTAATTAATAATGTATATTTTTTATTATTCATAACTAAATTTTCTAAATTTTATATAATATTGAAAGTAACACAAGCTTATCTTAAATACATTTTTGTACCACTTCATCATTCTCCATCGTTCAGTACCTAGCATATATCCACAAGATGAAACCCATCACATTTATCAAGATCCTTATCTCTTTTTCCGTAACATTATTCAGATTTCTGTCAAAAGTGAAGGCTCTCTTCTTTCATACATTTCCATCAATTGTCAAACAAAATCATGGCTTGATGTATAAAAGGACGTTGAAGTTAATTGGTTAAAATGTTGAGGTTTCATTACGGAGACCTGAATTCAATTTCAATACTTATGAACATCCAAAATAAAATCCAAGTTTATTACATTAGTCTTTGCCTTCACAATCTCCACCTTTACTTGAATATTATTCTTCATCTCTCCATACCCACGCCTAAATAATTTACACACAAATGCAACTGCAACAAATGTTCCAACAACGCTACAGCCATGCATAACGCGTGACAATAAGAATGCAAATAGAACGACATTTAAATACTAAATTATTAGTCATTACGTTAAGACCAGTTACGTCAATACTACGTACATTTATGGCAGATATATTTATTTAATTCAGAAAGGTGGCCAATTTTTGTGGACATGCTGCTTTCTGTAACTAGGAAATTGAAAGATGACAAATGTTTAGAGTTTTGAGAGGTTGGACCAATGTTTTATTATTGTTTGTAAGAGATAATGGGAGCTCGACTGGCCGCTTAGAATAGAAAACGACTGAAATGGTAAAAATAATGGGAAAGAGAATGGTAGTGCGGAAGATTATGGCTCGGAGATAATTTATTCGATGGAACCTGCAAACTTATGTTTGTATAATGATATAGATTATTAAATGGTGGTCTTCTGTAATCTATGACTAATGTTATTGTGTTTTCATTTTGATTATTTATAGATAATTTTTTAACGTCATATTTGGGACTCATTTTAATTATTGACATATACTAGAAAGTTTAAGAAAATGAAAAATAGATTAATTAGAGTTCAAAAGAGTTCATATAATTATATTTAGAAATAATAATAATAGTACAATTTTTCTTATCAACTTTGAAGACATAAAAAGTCTTATAAAAAATATAATGATAAATTTAATTATTTATCAATTTAGTCTTTTTTAATATGACATAACATAAAAATGTTTTCAATATAATATTTTAATATTTTACTAATTCAAATTGAAAACAATAATCATGTTTTTTAATTAAAAAAATCGGTAAAAGTGAAGCTACTATGAAAATAATAGTCATGTTATAAAAAATTATCTTATATCTAGAACAAAGTTTAGTAAATGCAAAATCATTTCAATTTGATTTTAAGTTATTTTGATAATATGTCATAATATAATTATATATTAATAGCTATAGACTTGTCAATGATTTAATATGCATGATTATAGTGTAAAAATAGTTATTTTGAAGCACATAAATGTACTTGTATTCTATTAAGTTGAAGTATAGAAAAATTAAGTTTTATTTTAATTTTTCTACATGTTTTAATATTTTTAAACCAATCTATTTTGAAAATTAAAAAAATAATTTTTTATAACTATAATAAATAGTTGTCTTAGAGATCTAGTTTGCAATAAATAATCTATATTTTTAAAAAAATATTTCGAAATAAAAAAGTGCCACTTGACTATCCAACAAATCATTCTATTCATCATATTTAGTATTCATCAGACTCATTTTATTTGTTGCTACTATGCATTGTGTTAGTTTCTATATTGATAATGCTTCCAATAATAAGAGAAGACATGTAGTTATAACTTTTTCATATTTATTTTAAATTTTAAAATTAAATATTAGTTGATTTAATTCATTCACCCTCTCACTATTATCTAATTGAGTGGGACATAATTGGTGCCATTTGATGCTATGTGTTAAAACATTAGAGGAGCAATTATAATGGAGGAATGGTTCCATCCATAAATATAGGTACTAGGGAATTTGACTATTAAGCTTGTAAAATTTATTAATGTGTATCTAGTAGCACTTGTCATGTCATGATAAATGAGTGCCTTTAAGGTATAATTTCTAAACAATGATAATACTTAGGCATGTAAGAAGAATAAGATTAAGAACTTATCCATTGGATGGGTAAGGGAGTAGAACACCACTATATGGAAATATGAGTGTGAACTTAAAAGACCAATAAATGAACTTGACTATGGAATTGACCCACTATATTCATTTTCCAATACTTAATTTTTGAATTACTATCTCTTGCAGGTAGGTTGTTTCAAGAGTCTGTGATAAGTATTAATAGAAGTCTATTGGTTACCTTTTAATTCTATATCCATAAGATTTGTTTATTACAACGTCTGGTGAAAGGACTTTCAAGAATTAATTTACTGATATTAAAGTATATTGAGCTTGAATCCATCTTAAAGGACACACACAAAATGAAAGCTAGAATTTGAAACTCATCATGATTTCTACCTAATTATTCACATATATAGAAAAATTAATCCTAAGCCATGTGTTGTTCTTTCCAAATCCACCTTACCACTCATCAAATTGGATCAAATTTTGCATAACTTGAATTTATAAAGTCCTTTATATTGATATTTCACATATTATGTTACCAATTTTTTTTAGATATATGTCTCGACATGGAGAGTTGGCTATGCAAGGCTGAAAGAAGGGATATGATAGTTGTGATAGTAAGGTTAAAGGTAGATGATTTCTTATTAGTACCACTTGGGAATTTAATCTATATCTAATATTGGTTAACAGTATTCGTATGATGTGCCTATTGTTTGTATGGGGGTTTTAAATGTATAGATTGTCCACTTTTTCTTTGCATTTGTAATCTAAGGCATATATGGTTTACTGTTAGTTGAGTTTGAGAGTTGATGGATATAGTTTGAGCCCTGGCTTAGGGAAATTACTCGTTGCTACCTATTTGGATATTTAAGTTGAGGATTATATATTGTTATTAATTTTAAGGTCTTCACCACCAACTCCCTTAATAGCTAAGTTGTCTGCCTCTTTATTCCCCTCTGATAAATGTTTTAAATCTTGATTGCCTCAAACTTGTCTATAATTGTTAGTGCATATTTGAGTTTAGAGTTGATTTTTTAGTTTGGAGTAAGTTTCTTGTTCTAATTGCATTTGATATTACTTGAGAGTCTCCTTCGATGATTTTTTTATGCCTAGTTTTGTACTTAGGTTTAATCTTTCCATCAAAGATTCTAGTTCCACTATGTTATTTGACATTTTCACTTGTGGTTTAGCTCATTTAGCCATCCATTTGTCTCTATCTGAGTGGATAATGTACCTAAGTCATGCATTTCTTGGGTTACCTCTTGATGCTTCGTCAAAGTTTAGCTTTAACTAGCCTATTGGAGGAGGCTCCTATTTACAGTCTAATATGGCTTGTTTGTTTGACTTGGAGTAAGTTTGAGGAGGATTTATGAGGTAACTCCAATTCTTATTTGTCTTTCCATCCCAGTCTTCAAATGTTGCTTCTTCTTTAATTGAGTTTCTTAGGATGTTATTTTATACTTCTATTAAATGTCTGTTTCCATTTTGTTGAGTAGGGATGGTAAGGTCATTTCTTTGTTTTGAAAAATTCTTCAATTTTTTTCCAAGTCCATATTTCCTATGAGGATAGAGGGTGAAATCTTCCAAAGGCTACTGTATATTTTGCAGTTTCCATGTTTGGGCCAACTATTGAAGTGATTCCATAGGTTTTTTAGGGAGAGCCAAAGACCAGTTAAGGTTCTTACATAGTCATTGCTAGCATGATCTAGTAAAAGAACATCGGAATAACAAGTGCTCTTCTGTTTCAAAATTTGACTTGCATTGTGCACACTTGGAGGGTCCCTCAAAAATTAATTTAGTGAACCTATTAGCCATAAGGCTTCATTTTTGTGTTGTTTTTGAGAGGAACATACCTACCTTGGGGAGGCATGTCTTGTCCTAGCATAAGTTAAGAGGAATGTCTATCCTGTCCCATCTCTGTGAGTTAATAATTAGTTCATATCCCCTTAAATTAACAATGTATTTTTTGCTCTTTGAGGCTCCCAAATTAGTTTTACTCTTTGAGGCTCCCAAATTAGTTTTCCCCCCTTTATATATGTCTTACTTGCCTTTATTTAACTGTTTGTTGTCCTCTTTAGTTATAAGCTTTGGGGTGGTTCTTCTCATTGAATTTTGGGTGAAGATATTAGAGCTTTCATAATTGTTAAAAATGTTTGTGAAGTAGTTAAAAAATATGTCTGTTATTTGTCTTGGGTCTTCTATTGTATCCCCTTTGATTTTTTTTTAAATTTTGAAATTATGTTCATAGTTATGTTGTTTACAGTACTATTATGAAAAGATTTAGTGTTTTGGCCTCCTTTTGTTAACCAATTTTCCTAAGATTTTTGTTTCCAATAGATTTCTTCTTTTGCTAGTATGTTTTCTAGTCTTGCTCAAAGCTCCTTTTATTTGTTAATTATTTCATTGTCCATTCCATGTTTAATTAATTCTTCATTAAGTTTCTTAATTTCTTCTTCATTATCTATTTTTTATTTGAAAATGTTGTTAAAGTGACTTCTATTCCATCTTAATATTTGTTCTTTTAAGTGTTTAAGTTTAGATACAAAACATAATATCTTTGATCCTTTATATTTACCTTTTGTCTAGCATTTCATAATATTTCCCTTGAAGTTTTCATCTAAGAATCACATCTTTTGACATTTAAATGGATTTCTTGAGGGTTTAATATGTTCCTCTATCTCTAAACTCACTAGAAAATGGTTTGATCTAGCATTGGGGATTATTGAAGAGTGCATTGCGTAATTAAAATTGCTTAGATCTCCCTTAAAAAATAATCTATCAAATCTCTGTACTATATGGGTAAATCCTAATCTTATGTCATTCCACGTATATAATCCATTTGTCAAAGGTATATCAATTAAATTATCCTTTATGAACCATTCTCTAAAATTAGTCATTAAATTAGAGATATTATCTGTGAACCTCCAATTTTTTCTTCTTGATGTAATAGAACATTGAAATCCCCTCCTATACATATTTTGGTTGTTTGATAGCTCCCCATAGATGTGTTGATTTCATTCCATACTGCTTTCCTTTCTATTTTTGGAATTAGGCCATAGACATTGATGATAATAAGTTGGATGTTATTTCTAAAATTTTGGATTCTTCCTCACATCCAATTGTTTGTTTCTATCATTCTACTATAATATATCTTCCTTGGATCCCCAATTATCCCGATGCCCCTTGAAGTTCCTAATGATTCTACCATATCTGATTTCCTAAGTTGGAGTTTTTTGCTGAACCTTTCCCCTTCTTTATTTAGTTTAGTTTCATGTATTAAGATTAACTCTGACTCAAAAAGTGTTAAGTTGCACTTAAATAAATGCTTCTTGTTAGGGGCATTTAGTCCCCTAACATTCCACGTAGTTATCTTTGTTGTGTTGTGGGAAGGAACTTCCCCTTCCATACATTTAGGATATCTTTAATTTTCGTTTGGTTCCCTTCTTTCCCTCTTGTAGCTCTAAATTCAACATTATATTTCCTACCCCATTTTTCATTTGTTTACAATATCTTAGTTCAGCTATCCCTTATGAGGTTTCCTCTATTCCTAATATGTCCATATGCCCTTTTTCATTTTTGAGGTTGTCTACAATTGACTCATCTACATTGTCTTCTTCCTCTTGTCTAAATGATTTAAGTAGTTGGTCACTTAGGTCATTCTTCTCAATATCTATTTCTTTATGTTGTTCTCTTTGTACTATGTTACTCTCTAACTTTCTTTGTTCCTTATTTTGTTCTTGTGGGTCATGAACTCTGAACTCTTCCCAGCTATACATGTGATGTTTGTTTCATTTGTTTCCTTATTATCTTCCTCTTTGCAGATCTATGTTTCTCTATGACTTTCCATGTTGAACCTTCTCGGAAAGGTTTCAACCTCAATCAGTGTTAGATTGTTCTTGTATTTTCCTATGATTTTATCCTTTTTGTTGTTTAGTTATGAGGTGCTCGCTTCAAAGGGATCTTTCCCATTTGTTGGAGTTTGCCATAATTTGTAAGATTTCCTTTCTTTTTCTCTTTTTCTAATTGTTATATGTTTCCAATGTTCTAAAGTTGCAGGGGGTATTTCACTCTCTGCTTTCTTTTCCCCACTTTTTGTTGAATCTAGAGTGGTTGTGCTATTATCTTTGTGATCTTTTGCTTTTTTTGGTGGTAGATTTTCTTTTTTTTTTCTGATCTTCTATGGATGTTGTGTGACTACAAGCTACATTAGACCTTTTCATATCCAATTTCTCTATTTGGGTGTAGTCTTTGTCTGATTCATAGCCTCCTTGGGTTCCATATTTTTAATTCTTTTTTTATGTGCTTCTAAGAGTAGATTATCATTTTCTAGTATTTTTTTGTTTGCTGGTTCGATTACTATATTTAACTCTCTTTGGAACCTTATTCTTTCCATTATGTACATTTTGTTGTTTACTCTTTCCTTGTAGTACCATCTTCTTGTATCCTATTGGAAATTACGTTGGTGTCCATTATGTCTAAAAGTTCCTCTATTTCTTCCTTCCCCTCTACTAGAGAGCTTATTTATCTATTGTGTTATTTTAGTTTCCAGCTACGTGATGATTTTTCTAACATTGTTTGGGAATTTTTCTTTAACTGTCCCTTTCAAAGTGTCTTCGTAGCTCTTCCTTCTATTTTGTTCTTCTCTATTTTCTTTCTTATTAATCTCTGTGTTAGTTTTGGTATGTCCCTCATGGGCATGTTCCCATAATGTCATTTGGTCATTGATATTACTTTGAGTTAATAGAAGATGGATGGAGTGCCAAGAACATGTGCTCTATACATATTGGAGTGGCCTAGAAGCCAAAGTTGCACCAAACTCATAAGATGGTTATAAGAATTATGTGGGGAGCAAGTAAGTATATCTACCATGACTAATAGATTCTTACATATTCACTGCAAGAACAAAAATATTAGGGATGATTTTATTTTCATTTATTACTATTTTAATAAAGGTTTTCCAATAAATTTATGTAAATGGGAGTCAAATTTTAATGAAATTATGGCTAAACATAAAAATCCCATATGGATCATTAGTAAAGCACTATTGATACATCTTCTCTTGGCATTATTTACTCGGTCCCTTTTCATCTCATGGTATCCCTGAGTTCTGTAGGTTGAGAGTTGTTAAGGGCTTGGTCTATGGGAGTGATTTTGTTTGCCCAAAATTCTTGTTTCTTTTGGGGATCTAGAGGGTGGGCTCCTAGCCTATGTAGAGGGATGTAAACATTGGGCTTGCATACCTAATGGAGAAGTTGTGGATCAGTAGATCCTTAAATTTTTTGCATATTACATTTTTCTCTTAAAGGGATTGAGTTGGCTTTAGGGATGATTTTAGGGCTCAATTTTTTTAGGACTATGATCTCTAAAATTGGGTTGAGACTAGGTTCCAAATCTACTATTTGATTAATGAAAGGAGGTGCTAGGGTTTGCCTAAGTGGTTAGGTTTTGTTTCTGAGAAGTATTTTGAGTTTTCCCTTACTTTCTAATGACATTTTTGGGGTGCTACAATATTTACACATCTATGCTTCTCTATTTGTGTGTGTTTTATCTTTGTGAAGTATGATACCTATTATTTTGATGTTTCCTTGATTGAAGCTCCCTATGCAACGAGTTGGGTGTTGTTACTTTGGTTCTAACTGACATCTCTAAAAGATGGGTCTATGGTCAGAGTTGGGATCAATGTAAGGAAGGATTCCCTAGTGGAATGGATGTATGGTTCATCATATTTTGGAAATTGATCAGCATATTTGTTCTTGTGGTGTTGAGACACAATCTTGCCTCCCTTAATTTGCATTGAATTGCCTAGGTCGTATCCCTCCATTTTTCTAGGGTTAGGCATCTTGGCTTTATTCTTCTTGTGCATAGTCTACCAACTCTCCTTGCTCATTATTTGATTCCACAAGCTATTTGATGTGGTGTGTTTGGAGTTCCTTTTCTGGGCCAATAATTGTTCTTGATGAGGTTTTACTATCTTCTTTCTGTGCTTTCATTATCTCTGTACCCCAAATCTCATAGAGTTTGGCCAGAGTTTCAAAGTTATTTCTACCTGGGATTGACCAGTTCATTTTTGCTTTCCCATCCAAGTTTCTTGCTGATAGAAGTATGGGTTGAGTCAGGGCATAGTAATGATTCTCACTTTTTGGCCAAATTTGACACAGAAATAGATATCTTTAAAACAAACTTCATTTTCAGATGCATATTTACTAAAAAAGTGTAAAGAATTTGAGCATGGTGTAAATTAGTGATTTTTAGAATTTTCTTTCTAGTTTCCAACAATGTTTTTTAATATTTAAAAAAAAATTCATTTGAAGTCTATTTGTCCATCTCCTTTGAAAAGTGATTTATATGAAAATTGACATTTTTAAAATTATAGATTTTAATTAGTGGCAAAGTGATGCTAATGATAATTTAGACATAGGTTATGTTTTATGAATTTATAATTTGATTTGTATTGATCAAAATGATTTTTTTTTTGATTTTCTAGAAAGGTAACACACATATCTTTGATGGACATATTTAAAAAAAAAACTAGTTTCTCATTTTCTATTTTTCCTAAAAATTTTAATTGAGATTTGTGAAATTGCCAAACAACTTATATTTAATAAAACTAAAAATAAAACATCATGATAAACACAATATATACTAAAAATATAGTCATTGGAAAGCTTATTTAGAGTACATCAATTTTCTATATTTAGTTTCAGAATATGGACATGTTTAGCCTTCTTTAAGCCCTCAAAAGGGAAAAAATTGACAAAAATTTTAGTGAGTTGGTAAAAATTCTAATTTTGGAACCTTCAAATGAAGCCCTTGGAGAGGTTTCAAATGGAGGGGATTTATTTGAAGCCCCCTAGGGGATAATTTGGGTGGCCCTGGGGGGGTTTGAATGAAGCCCCTTGGCCCACTTTTTGGACACCTATTGGCCCTAAGGGCTTCGTCGATTGGCACAAGGGGCTTCGAACGAAGCCCTTATGGCCACAACTTCAAACAAAACCTTAGGGGGGTTTCATTTGAAGCCCCTAGAAGATGATTTTACCAGTTTTCATCCAATTTCTTCCTGATGAAAAGTGGGAACCATTATTATGGCCTTATCGACCCTCCTTCATTGATCCGTTGTTTTTTTAGCTAGATAGGAATTTGCATGAAGATTTGCCTACTCTACAATTTTTGAGAAGTTTGCAATGTTCACCATTTTTTTTGATACAATTGTATTTTTTATTTTCTAGTTACATTTTATTAATCTCATTTCATTATAAATTAATATTAGCTCTCTTAGAACAAGCATACTGCAACTTATTTATAGAAAATCAACAATTTCAACTCAAAAATCCATTTATTTGGAACCCACCTCCATGATACAAATCAATAGCGGGAAACGAAGAGAGCTCCAAATTCTCAGCAAAATATCACTTACAAATTTGAAAATGAGTTTGTGCATTAGATCGAAACTCAATGATTCAACCAATACAGCTCAATCCCCCACAAAAATGTGTCTGAATGTATTCTTTTTAAAATGAGTAAATAACCGCAATGACAATGTGTCTCCAACACAAGGTCGGCCATAAAACCTAGGGCCTTGTGGGAGATTCCACATGCATCACACTTCACCATTATCACTCTTTTTCATATCATTTTACTGTGTCGTATCCAAAATTGAGTGGATTCCGCATTATCACCATGACCAATAATCCGACATGATTCTCCTCGAGACTCATTAAATCTGTCACCCTCTCAATCGTTCAATTACATAAGAGGACCTGTCAAGATATGAAATAATTAACAATATTTACGAATTCGCCTGGCCAAAACGCATGCAGTATAAACAGCTCTAGCCCGGTTATCTCGAAGTTGTAGTCCATAAAAATTAATTATCAGTGTAACTAAAGTTCGAACTTGCAGCTGCTCTTTGGATCTTTAAACAAAATCAATGTCCCAAACACTTTAAATATGAATAAACTATTATAACCTGGTCCTATATATATTCGTTTTGGGAGGAATTATGGAAGAGTGTATTGTTGGTATTAGTGCATGTGTGATTTGTGAGTCAGGTGGGCAGCGGGAACCCAAAAATGAACAATACCAATGCAAGGCCGGACTCCAAGGGGCCAAAGAATATTGCAATAAAGCCTGCGCCCAAAGGTATTATTTTGCTTAAATTTATGCAAAATGGTATAGATGGATCAATGAACATGGAGGATAAGGGACACAATCTTCTGGTTCATATGGTATTTATTGTTTTCATGTTTTGTTGTCTGTTTCATTTTTGCAGATGATGAAGTGGTACGCAAAAGAAAAAATATGAATAAGCATATGAAAGGTTTGGAACGAGATGGGTGCGAATGTGGAGGAGGAAAATGCAAGGCTCATCAGGAAGAAAATGAAGGGATGTAGATCTTAATGATATTTTCTGTAAATATGTGCTTTCTTTGCATTGTAAAAGATTTCAGTTTGCACCATCTAAATGTTATTTAGATCATAGACTTTGCCATTAATATAAATAAGTTCTTTTTGCCATATCTGCCAACTATTTCATAAATTCCTTCTGTTAATCACATTCTTTCAATAAGATTATTGCTTCGCCTTATTTTTTCTGTCTTATATATCAGTTTGTATACGATAAGATGTGGTATTGTACCCTAACATTCGTTTCAAACTTATCTATATTTTTGTCATTTAAGTGCCCTCATCTGTTGGTCATGGGCTTAGATTTAGGCTCCATTTGACTGCACTAAAAGTTTTTAAAAAAAATCTTCAGATCTTTCAAAACACTGATTTTTTTTTTCAATTTTTTTGTTATTTTTGATTACACAACAAATAGATCATAAAAAAAAAGATGCTGAAAATTTCAGCAAAATCTGTTGTATTTTCGATTTCTTCAGTTTTGCTCAAAGATGCATTTTATCTCAAGGATAGCCACGCCCTTAGATTTAGTATATGCTACCTATAAGTAACATAAGGATCTAATGATGTTGGCAACCAACAAAAGAATTTAAATCCTCAAATAGGATCAAGGGTATCTCTATCTAATGTAGACTTGATCAAATATAAGGATTTATGGAGATTTTTCCAAATTAGAGGATAAATATCAGAAAAGTAGAACAAGAGAAAAAGAAGAAGATAGAATAGAGAAATAATATGTTATTTCACATTGTTATTCTTAAATAATAGATGCATATTTATGCAATAGATTGACCCGTCACTATTCCTAAATTATTGCTAAATAGATTGAGAACAAACTACTTCATGATTGACAACACACACACATGAACTTGTCACCTAACTGTATATGAGAACATCTAGAACTAGTCATTGTTTACAATTCAAATGCTTTGTCACATATGCAACACAAATAATCAAATATAATTTATTCACTATAGTTGGATCATTAACTCTAACAATAATCACGCTTGGAATTAAGCTAGTTTATAATGTCTAGCCTAAACTTAGATATTGAGGTCAATAGAAAAAGAGAAATCAAGGTTGAGTTCTTTATACCGAATTGAAATTTGACAAAACATTAAAACCCTTGTAAAATAAGAGAAAGTACACAATCAATACATGACTACCAATTATAACACCTACAGGACTATCTTTATAGATTTTCAAGAAATTTCTAAATGTGCAAATCATCTTAAACTATGTGAGACCTATTGTGAAGATTTCACACCATCACTTTACTATAAATGAAGATTTCTTTTTTACTTCCTATTAATAGGTTTAGCTAGTAGAGTAGGTTGGCAACAATTCGACAACCTTCTAAAATTGAAAAGAGAAAAACATTGGTTTATGAGAGGTGGAGGTTAAGACTCAAATATTGAGTCAAGCTAGTCAATGATATTGAAAAGAGGAGCAAGGCTTTTCTTTAAATCACTTGATTAAATAGGAAGTTTATTCCACTGTGTCAAATAAAGAAGTAGAATCCACCATATTAAGTGGTAACTTGACAAATAAAAAGGTGGAATCCACTTCCTTAAGTGGCAACTAGAAAAATAAAAAGGTGGAGTCCACTTCCTCAAGTGGCAACTTGATAAATAAAAAGGTGGAATCCACTTCCGTAAGTGACAACTTGACAAATAAAAAGGTAGATTTTTCTTCCTTAGGTGGAAACATGACAAAAAATAAAGATGGAATCTACCTCTTTAAGTGGTAATGATATGAAATGACATTTATTGGACAACAAAGCATGGGGATTTGTAATGTCCCAAATTACACTTGAGCAAGGTGCACAAAAATGTGTCAATATGTTAGGGCCTTGATGACAATTGTTAAATGTAAAAATGATAGAAGGAGGTTGTACGGTGTTGATAGAATGACCATATGACATAGACAAGATGATCTCATATTATGTAAGAAGCTTGGCATACGAGCTAGGAGGTGGATGATGGTGAAGGGGCATACAATGACTAAGAGATTTTGCAACGTATGGTACAATGGAGTGGAATGTAGATGTTGTACGATGGAGAGGGATGGGGTGTATGGTGGACTATACTACCAGAGGTGAGGGGATATCTTCTTACAATGTTTGGATTTTCGTGTAAGTGCCAACTAGTCTGAGTGATATGGATCAAGTGGTGAAGTGGATGGATGATATCGATCATACCCAAATATTCATCCAAAATAGATTTGTACAAAAATACAAGTACATTCAATGAGAAAATATAAATGGTTCCTTATACCTGCTATGACCTAGCCCACAGAGTGTAGCAAATATCTATTATCATCTTATCTTAATATAAAGTCCAGATCTATCATAAATTACAAGATCGCCAAGTAAGTGAATTCACACATCCATAGATAATAGAATCTCAGATTGCAAAAATGGAGGGTAATTACCAAGTTTGACAACATGATAATATTCTTAGATGCAATAATACCTCCAGGTTACATAGGCATCCAACAAGATTTGAGAAAATTCAAAGTGGTCACCAAATGATGATGATTAGTAGAAATGGTGCACACAGTGATATATCAACATGATACCTCCAATATCATGATAGGGTGGCACTGAACCAATGAAACTGCAATAGGAAAAATAGGGAGGGTTCATCATATAAGTCACAAATTTCAAATATGTGGACTCAAAAGTTTAAGCATATGATCCTATTAAGGAAATATGTGATCTTGGGTCTCAAATTTGATTGTAGTTTGATAAGATAATACCTAAAAAATGCCTATAATGTGAGAAGTGTGATGCAAATATCTAACTATCCAACTTTATGGCCAAACATGTGAGTGTGAGGTTTTAAATTAGACCGTATAATGGGTAATGAGTGACTCTAATTTTCAAATACATGGGACTCATAAGTGAAATGACTAGCTATCTAAATCAAATCATAGCCTCATAATTTAAAACATATAAACTAAAATAGAAAATGACTAGTCCTGAATCTAAAACATGTGGATCTAATTTCTAAATACACGAGCCTTACAATGGAACATGTGGAGTGAAGTGGAATAGGATGAGTCCCAAATGGGTAACATGTGGGGCCTAAATTTATAACCATGACCCTGAATTGGAGTGTGAATCCAACATGAAAAACCTATTAGCTAAACATGTGGACATATCTAGATATAATATATGACCTTGATAACAATAGAAAGGCATAAATCTAATCATAGAAAAAATGGGATAGCCCCTAATTATCAACATGGGGCCTAATAATCCATAACTATGGCCATAAGATCAAACACATAAATTTGTAAATTTTAATGCATGGCCTAAATCTAGGTGTGTAGTCTTCAATTCAATGGTTTTGGCCTTAAATGTTATAAGACATGCTCTGAGTCTCATTGCATTGAGCTAATAAAATAGTTAAATGCAAAGAATATTGGGGCCCAAGTTAAGACTATAAGACTCATATTTTAAAAGTATGGGCTCAAAATTCTAAGCATATAGAATTTTTTATTAGATATGTAGGTTTGGGTACTAAACCTAAATTGATTATATTGTTGTGCTGTGTAGCCTAATCAGACTCAAATGTTAATTTTCCCTCCTTATTTGGTGCACTTTCCCCCCATATTATTTCTATGGGGTTTTGGGGGAAGCACCCCCAAAATAGGCTCAAGAAGCAGTGCCCTTTGCAGGGTCTTGTAGTAGTGCCCTCGAAGCCAAAAATGAATTAACTATTGTAAAGGTGTTGATTGCTATTTTTTCTATTAGATGAATTATTCTAGCCCTGTAATGGACACCCTATAAATGCCCAAAAACTACTCTAATACCATTGTAATGGGCACCCTGGAAATGCCCAAGAATTGAACCAATTGCTGATAAAGACTCTAATGCTTTTGCATAGATTCTGAAACCACATAACAATAACATGAACAAGACAGAATTTATGCAAACTAAAGATTGAACCACTGCTGAAATAATATTAGTTCTCAAACTAATAAAATCAAATACGTAGCAATGAATTCCAAAGGCCAAACCCCAATGGAATGATGTCTAGAATGTCACAAGAGAGGATAGGTGTCCTCTAATGCCGAGAACAAATCTATAACTCATACCTCCAAGCTCTTATCAAATGCAATTCACAATAATCTAATTCTAAACAATGAAGCTCCCACCTCTATTTATACTTTTCCTTCACCCTTCTAGAAGGAAATAAAATATTAATTAATTTCATTTACTAGAAGTTTCCCCCTTCCAATAATTAATCCACTCTCTAGAAACTCCTCCCTTGCAATACAATAATTAATTGTGCTTCTAGAAAATTAAATTACTAGAGGCTTCCCACTTTCCAATAATTAATGCACCATCTAGAAGCTTCTCCTTGCAACACAATAAAATTAATTTAATTAATTAAATATAAAGTCACCTTTTAATTTAAATTTATTTAATGACTTTATAAGAAATTAATTATATCAATTTCTCCTTATTTCTCCAGTTAGTCTTTGGAGAACATAAAGGCTAAGAACTCCACTAAGTTGCTAAAAAATGGGGACATTACAGTTCGCCCTCCTTGAAATTGCTTGTCCTAAAGCAATCTAGCAACACAATGAACTCCAATCTCGACCTAGATCCCAAATGAAGTAGTATGTGACATCCCTGTGGACATTAAACCAACTGCAAACCAACATCATCAGGACCAACCACATGTCCTGCAGCCTAGCACCCAAAACTTGTGCTGATAATGTAGAAGTCTGAATGTCACTAGAAGTCAACTCCATAGAAGATCTATGAAATTTCTTCTTCCCTGTATCTGCCCACATAATATATATTGGACTGGAACCCTGATCATCACCAACATGCATTGAAAAAGATGTAGTTGTAGGTGAACCATATGCACTTATGCTAACTATATGAACAATAGGTGTAGCCACATCGAAATATATGGACATAGGAACAACAAAAACTACTACAACAAAAAATTGGACTGAATCTTTAGTTAATGAAAACTCATAATCAACATGTGCGCCATCATTAGAACATACATCAATGACTACATGCATATTGCTAAACTCCTCATTGGATGGTTCAACTAACATAGAAGTGGCTGCTAATATGAAAATATCCTCACATTCTCCTAATCCCACTATTGTTGCATCACCATCCCCTAACAAAGCTTCATATGTGGACTCCTGACTCTACACACATGACTCAACACCAGATTGCATATCAATAATACTAGAGTGTAAACCCACATCTATTGATTCTGTTGAAATGCCCACATCACCAACATCATAGCTGGGTGGCTCTATACATGTCTCGATCCCACTTGAGGAATCAACTACCTCCTACACTAGAGCAACATACAAATCATCAATATTGATGCCCATCTGTCTAGCCATAAGCTATAACATCATATCCATTCACCTATTCTACTCCTATTGCAAATGTTGCCCCACCTCTAATGTACCTAGTAACTGTCTGAGCATTTTGTCAAACACTTTTCCCTCTATCTGGCTATTCCAAATTCCCTATAAGACCTTCGCAGGATGGCAGGACTTATAGCTCTGATACCATTATAATGGACACCCTAGAAATGCCAAAAAACTACTCTAATACCAATATAATGGGCACCCTGGAAATGCCCAAGAACTGAACCAACTGCTAATAAAGACTCTAATGTTTTTCCATAGATTCTGAAACCACATAACAATAACATGAACAAGATGGAATTTATGCAAACTGAAGATTGAACCACTACTGAAATAATATTAGTTCTCAAAATAATAAAATCAAATACCTAGCAATGAATTCCAAAGGCCAAATCCCAAGGGAATGATGTCTAGAATGTCACAAGAGAGGATAGATGTCCTCTAATGCCAAGAACAAATCTATAACTCACACCTCCAAGCTCTTATCAAATGCAATTCACAATAATCCGATGCTAAACAATGAAGCTCCCACCTCTATTTATACTTTTCCTTCACCCTTTTAGAAGGAAATAAAATATTAATTAATTGCATTTACTAGAAGCTTCCCCCTTCCAATAATTAATGTACTCTCTAGAAACTCCTCCCTTGCAATACAATAATTAATTGTGCTTCTAAAAAATTAAATTACTAGAGGCTTCCCCCTTTCCAATAATTAACACACTATCTAGAAGCTTCTCCTTGCAATACAATAATTAATTAAATTAATTAAATATAAAGTCACCTTTTAATTTTAATTTATTTAATGACTTATAAGAAATTAATTTAATCAATTTCTCCTTATTTCTCCACTTAGTGTTTGGAGAACGTAAAGGCTAAGAACTCCACTAAGTTGCTAAAAAAAGGGGACATTACTAGCTTATATATATATATATATATATATATATATAATAAGCCGAGAGATATCCTTCTTGACGTGCCTATTTTCATAATCCTATAATTTTCATGATTGCATATTTATGTGAGTCTAAGAGGCATGAGGAAATGATTCGAGACTCTTGATTTGCCTCATTTTTACTTCCATTTCCTCTCTATAATTTTCACAATCATAATTATAATTATATTTAGTTTATTTCTATTTTGTTTTTATGACATGTAAATGACTGTCCATTTTTTTTCTAAATGAAAAATGTTTACATTGAAGATTGCTCCCACTATAGAAAGCCTCTCAGCTTAACAAGCTCTAATTTTTGCAAGTGGAAAAATCTTGTATAAAATGGCTTAGGGTTAGGAATTTCATAATGTATGATGATATTGTAGCTTCTTGTGGTGGTATTGAACAGTAAGGAATTGTAGATTACAATAGCTGGATAATAATAATATTAGACTTTTTGTTGGTGGACATAGCCCAAGGATTGGGTGAACCACATGAAATCTTTGTGTTTTATGTTCTCTTCTATGTGATTTATTTATATTTGCATGTAACTATTATTTTTGTTTGTGGTTAATCCTAACAAGTCATATTAGAAAGAGGTGTCATGATTTATTTATTTATAGCTATCCTCTAAAGAAAGGTCTCATTGTTGAGTGGGAGTGATGATAGGCGAGGCTAAGTTGAGGGTTGACAATTTTAATGGGAAGAACTTTCAATTATGGAAGATGCAAATGGAGGACTTTCTTTATTAGAAGGATTTATGGTGGCCATTACAAGGAAAATCCAAGAAATCAACTGCTATGACAAATGAGGACTGAGACATTTTGGATTGAAAGGCACTTGGAAGTATTTGTTTATGCCTGGCAAAATCAGTGGCATTTAATATTATGAAAGATAAGACAATAGAAGATTTGATGCAAACCCTAGCAAAATTGTATGAAAAGCCCTCTACTTCAAATAAGGTATTTCTCATGAAGCATTTATTTAATATGAAGATGGAAGAAGGTGGATCTATTGATGATCATCTAAACGAGGTAATATGGTTACTAGTTAGTTAACTTTTGTAAATGTCAATTCTAATAAAGAAATTAGGGCTCTCTTGATTTTGTGTTCTTTGCCAAAAATTTGGAATGACTTGGTAAAAGTTGTGAGTAATTCTATTTCTAGATCTAATACTCTAAAATTTGATGATGTGATTGGTGTTATTTTAAGTGAGGAAGCTTTTATGAAAATCTCAATGGGATTGACATCAAGAAGTGTTTTGAACACACAAAGAAGAGGCTGAATGACTAAAAGAGGAAACAATTTTGTAAATCATGGGAAATAAAGAGGAAAGTCAAAGGGAAAGAGGCCTCAATCTACAAGACTAAGAGATTGCTAATACTATGGAAAACTAGGGCATAAGAAAAAATATTGTTGGAATTGAAAGATCAATGAAAGAGACAAACAAGAAGGGAACAAGGAGTCAAATGTGGTAAGTAAAAAATCCAAAGAGGATGTTTTGTTTCTTTCTTTAGAAAGTGTTGATGATTCATGGCTTCTAGATTCAAGGGTTTCATTTCATGCTACTCTCCATAGAGGCTATTTTCTTGATTATGTTTGACAGGGTTTTGGGCTTGTTTATTTGGGGGATAATGAACCCCATCATATTCTTAAAAAGAGAAAATTAAGATTAAGTTATAGAATAGGAATTATTGGCTACTACAAGAGGTAAGACACATTCCAAGGCTATGTAGAAATTTAATATCAATAGGGAAACTCAATGACGAGGGTTGCATAGTTACTTTTAATGATAAAAATTGGAAGGTTTCAAAAGATTCCCTTGTAGAAGCAAAAGGTGTGAAAGTAGGAACCTTATATCTTTGTAAAAGTCATATTATTCCTTCTACTTTAATTATTTCAGAGAAAAATGAATGTACAAGAACAGTTGCTATGGTTGAGCAGGGAGAACAAACAGTTGTTGTAGATTCTAAAACAACTCTATGACACAATAGACCTCGAAACATGAGTGAGAAAGGTATGCGATTACTTCATTAAAAAAGTTTTACCAAGTTTGAGATGTGTGAATATGAATTTCTGTGAAAGTTATGTTTATGGTCCAAAACAAAAGAGAGATATTTTTGTGGAGAGTGGGAAGAAAAAGGAAAATAAGAAATTAGAGCTTGTGGATATAGATGTATGGGGACCAGCTTGAGTATCTTCCCTTGATGAATCTCATTATTATGTTACATCTATTGATGATGCAACTAGAAAGTATAGATTTATTTTCTTAGAAATAAATCTGACGTATTTATAAATTTTAATAAATGGAAATGCTTGGTTGAGAATGAGAATGGTAAAAGGTAAAATTGTTAATCTCATATTGGTTTTGACAAGGCAGTGACAAAACGCTTAGTCATTATCTATCAGTATTTTAGTACAAGTTGAGTGATTAGAGCGAGTCAAGTGATCAAAGCATGTTGAGCATCAATTTTTAGAGAATACACGTCGAGAAGATAGTATGTGCTAAGTCACTCATGAGGTAAGAAGTCTACACATATCAGGTGATTTAGGAGTTGAGTAAATAGTGTATGTCGAGCCATTCAGAAGCCAAGTTACATCATTGAGAATGTAGTGATGGATGAGCATTAGATCCTTCAGATGCCAAGTAAACCATTTTTGGGCCAACATAATGACTGTTTTATGATTGTAGAAGATATGTATGGAGGTATATTATGAATCCCTATGTAGTACATGAAACCAATCAAATTAAGGGATGTTTAAGCAGTAATATGGATCAACCTCAGTTGTTGATTCTTAGCTAACCCTCATCCACCTATGTTTACTTAAGGAGGCAAACCCTAAAGAGGTTCTAATGCATAGAAGGAGGTGAATGCTAAGTGTAGAGAGAGAATTCATAATGTCTATGGAGGTTGTGACAATGATCTAAATTGTAGAATCAGTTAGAGAGAAAAGAGGAAAGTAGAGAGAGCATAAAGGAGACATATCTAATCAGAATGATCAATGATTTATCAAGAAAGAGAAGATTTGATATCTAGGAATAGACTGTTGACTGAAGGATCATGGTGTTGAATCATTTTAACAGGTGATATAGAGAAAATTTGCTAACATAGTAGTCTTAATAGACTTGTGTAAATCTCTTAACTAAGTACTTACTTTATTGTAAGTATAAGTCCTCTAACAAGGAAACCTTTTAGTAGGGTGTTGAAATCCTTTAATAGTGTGAGACCTAACAAGCTTTGTAAGCCTTTAATAGGATAGACCCCTCATAGGGTAGATCATAGTTTATGGTCAAACTCATTGTGACCATAATTGGCTACACTTGACAGCTGTAGTAGTGAAGATTTGTGGGGTTCATCCCCACCCTAGTTTTACCTTCTCATTGGCAGGTTTCTAGGTAACAAATTTATTGTGTTATCTTTTATTTATTTCATGCTATGGATGAACATGTATAGTTATCAATTTCAGTTTACATGATAAATTGTGAGATGGATGTGTGGTGAATTTTTTATGGTTAAAGTTTTAAGTGTTGATTCACACCCACCCCCCCCTTAGAGTTTACTTTCACATTGTTATTTCCAACAAAAATGTCTCAAATCTAATAATGGTGGTGAGTATTATAACAAATAATTTTGAATATTATTGTTCCACTAATGGTACTCATAGATATAAAATTGTTCCAAGGTTTTGACAAGAAAATTGAGTGGTTGAACACATGAATAGGACAATAATAGAGCATCCAAGGAGCATGAGGTTGCATGTTTGGCTACCCTTAAACATGTGGGTTGAGGCTATCAATATAGATGTATATTTGTTCAATAGAGGTCCCTCAACTCCTTTGGGTTTTTGGTATTCCAAAGGAAGCATGGACTAGTAAGAAGGTGAGTTATTCTTTTCTTATAACCTTTGATTGTAAAGCATTCACATATATAGATTCTGATAATAGAACCAAACTGGAAGAAAATTGAAACAAATGTGGATTTTTTGGATATGGCATTGATGAATTTGGTTATAGGCTTTGGGATTTTGAAAGTCTTTAAATTGTAAGAATCATAGATGTCATATTCAATGAGAAAGTGTTGTAGAAGATTAGTTACAGTAGCATGAGAAGAAAGAAAATGATTGTGTAGCACTAGATGATACTCCAAACAATGATGTTCTTGCAGTCCTTCATGCTCTACAACAATCATAACAACAAATACCACACACCCCTATAAATGTTAGATGGTCAACAAGGCTAAGTAGACCTCTAGAAATATTTTTTTCCTCTACATTTTCTATTTTATTAATAGATGCCAGTGAACCTAAATGTTATGATGAAATTATGCAGGTGGATACAAAGATTTAGTATGAGTTTTCAATGAAAGAATAAATGGACTTTGTACTGAAAAATTAGATTGGATTTATGCAAGTTTCTTGCAGATAAAAGGGCTTTATAGAACAAATGGGTTTACGGTTGAAAGAAGAGGATGGAGGTAAGAAAATATTTAAAACTAGATTAGAGGTAAAATGATTTTCACTCAAAAAGGGCATTGATTTTGATGAGATATTTTATCCTATTGTTAAAATGGCTTCTATTTTTGACCCCATGGCAAGACATATTGTCAATTAGTGATAAACCACTTGAGTTATCTAGGAAGGTCAATTAATACTACAACTGGGCTTTTCAATAGTCAGTATAATTTAGTGTAGCTTGAGCAAATCAAGGATATCGAGTGTAAATTGACCTCCAAAGTATAACCCAAGTGATTTAGTGTTATTATTGGAAACCAAGTTCCTAGTGTGACCCAAGCTACTAGTTCTAAGTTTGTATGCTCTAGTATCACCTGACTTATAAAGTGTTACCCTAGCATCTAGTGCTACCTGAGTGACATAGTATCACCTAAGCTCACTGTATTTCTCAAGCATCAAAAGAAAATAAAAATGAATAGTATTTCTTGAGCATCAACAAAACATGAAATTGCACAGTGTTGCCTAAGCATCAACATTTGGTCAAATTAAAGGTATAATTTGGTTATTATTTAGATATCTCTTGTCTGAGCTAACTTGGTATGAATTTATTATTTAAGAGATATTTAAGGAAGACATATTCTTTTGTCTAAGGTGGACTATGTGATATATATGAATATTTGAAGATAAGAAGAGAATATGGAGTAGATTGAGTAAGCAGGCTACAAAGCAGTATGAAGGGAAAAGAAGAGTCTTATCTATCACAACTAGGTGATCATATTATTCAAAGGATCTACATTAGAAAATAGAGTTGCAAAGAAAATATTGATGTGTTGATTCATCCTAATAGGTACATCAGTAAAATCATCTAACTAGGTTGACCTAATAGTCATTTGATGAATCTTTTAACATAGTACATAGTTCATTGTACTATAAAATCCTTTTACAAGATGGACCTAATAGTCCTTCATACTCCTAAGAGAGAAGATCACCAAGAGTGATCAATTGTAAGCCCTAATAGACCAACTTTATTAATGCAGTAGTGAAGCATTATGGGTGTCATCCCCACCCCAGTTTTACCTTCCCTTTTGAGAGCTTTTGGGTTACCAAATATTGTGTCAAAGTGTTAATGGTGTTGATTTCTTCATTTCTTTATGTTGATGCATGAAAGTAGATTAGATAATCTAATTAAGTAAAGCGGAATTATTCTAAGTGAGAAAAGTTGTAGTGGTTCTTGATTCGCCCCCTCCCCCCTCCCCCCGTCCCAGTCACTTGTTTGTCATTACATTTCCTATAATTGGTATCAAAGCAAGGTTCTCCTATCATACGCTTAACAACTTGAGAGTGAAGATTTTAGGAAATGGAAGTGTACAAGTTAGACAAAGCTATTAAGAATGAAAAAATTGATCTATGCATGGCTATGGATCAAGTCAAAAAGCTTAAGGAATAGATCACTCACTCTCTGAAAAGAAGAAAAGAATTAGCTATATAGATGAATGACAATATATACATAAAGAAATCATATAAGATCTATGCAAAGAAAGAAGTTCAGAAGAAGAAGATGCATCCATTGAAGACCTATTATTAATAAATGTTGCTCTACAAGAAGAAGTTAGAAAATTGATAAGAGAATAGGAAAGTCACTTGGTCAGACTATGTGAAGTCATGGAACAAATGAAAAAGGTAGTAAATGATAAAGAACTAGTAGATGAAGATAAAAGACTACTTGCAAGAAGATTATAAGAAAATACCAATGAAGTTCAACAACTATCACAATATCACATAGACATGGTAGATCAAATAGATGATGCAAATCAAGGAATTATATCTCTAAGAGAAGAATATGATATCTACTCTAGAATGAACTAAGAGCTGAAAAGGAACTCAATGAAAGAAGATTGATATCACAAGAAAGTGTGAATCAATTGTATGAGAAAACTCTGAATAGACCTAAAGGCCCTATTGGCTTAGGGTATACTAATCATGGAGAATTATCATAGCAAGGAGCATAGAAGAACAAAAGGCCTGCATGCAAAAATTATGGAAATGTAGGCCATACATCAAATATTTTTTGGAGAAATACTTTACAACCCAAGTTCAAAGGTCATTTTTATAATTGTACCAAGTATGGATAGAAGGGTAATGAATACAGATCCAAATCAAAGTATGAAGGGAATTGTTTCACTTGTCACAACCATAGTCACAAATCTTCAATATGTAGATCAAATCCAAATAATTAGCACAATGGAACCAAATAAAGAGAATTTATTGGTTGGGACTAGAACACATGGGGAAGATGTCATCATTCTAGTGAATATGTGCACATTGGAGTGAGTTGTGTAAAAAATCACTTCATAAAAAGAAATAGTAATATGAGATGTTATGTATGCAAAAAGATAGGTCATTTGGTAAGAAAATGTATGAATAGAGATACAAAAAAATTTTGTAAAGAAAACAAAGGAATATCTAATGTTGAATAGATCAAGACTTAGATGGACTAGAACTGAGTATAAGGAAATCAAAGGAGACACAAGGAAAGACAATGAAGCTATCATCATCCAATCCAATGAGTTGGACAAGGCATCCAAATCCAAGTAAACATTCTAGGAGATGACTAGAACTGAGAAGTCAAATAAGATCCTACATTAGTTCCAAATATAAAAGAAAGGACAATCCAAATCTACATATTCAGATGCACTAGGTTAAGCAAGTGAGATGCATTTTAATAGAGTTACAACTTAGTTATAACCAATTTGTCTATTATGTTCAAGAAAGATCAAGTTAGAATTCAATTCTAACTGAGTTTTTTGATAACAAATTCATGTTGAACTTTTGATACGAAGACATTGTTAGGCTATTCCACCTACAACTATACAATACATTTAAGAGGCCCTAAAATTTTGAAATTTTTCATAATAGGAAAAATTAAGGGTTTATGTCTTACCTTGTGTTTAGAATTTAGATCCATTTCAAGCCCCTAAGTGATTAAGAGTGGAGTGTTGAGAGATAAGTTATAGAAAAATGTTATCAATCATTGTGGATTCCTCTTCCACCGAGTACAATGGAATCGAGCTCTAGTTTAAAGGAAAGGAATGAATCTAAGACGTTTTTGAAGAATATTGTTTGCAAAGTACCTACATTCAAGCTCTACCCAATGATTGCATAACATAAAGATCCATTGGGAGCACACTAGCTATTCCTCCTAAGGTACTATTAATAAATGATATTAGATCATTTTATCATTTCACAATTCAGGAGTTAGGTTTGTTTGAGCTGAATGAATCATAAAATGCATTATGCAAGAATGGTGTGTTGAAGCTTGAGAAAAAACATCTATTACTCAAAGGTTTGACACATGCCATGTACATGTTGCAAAGTTTTCAAGTGAAATAGATTAGATATGTCCTCGGTATGGTTCATGACATGTCCTTCTAGCTAGAGCAACCAATGAAAATAACCAAGAAGATGATTCACTGAGTTATGGGCTACCCAATGTTGGACAAACCCAAGACTACCAAAACCCTAGCTCATGGTGATCTTACTAATACAACCCTAGAAGAATGGGATGATAGAGGAATGAAATTAAATAGCGTTGCTGACATGAAGATCAAATTCAGGATTTATATCTTTCCTCACAAGACCTATAGTTCAAGTAGGTCAAATGGTGTTCCCTATGAAGCAATTGATTTTTTCATTCAAAGTGGTGAAGAATAACTTGTCTTTTAACCTTGCCAAGTTGGAGCTGAGCCAAATAGAAAAAACCATGGAGAGAATTAAGGCATCAAAGAAGAATGTGTATAAGTTTGGCTTTCTCCTTGTATATTTTTTTCTATGTGCAAAAGTTCTTTTCATCCAAGGGAAGTGTGGTTTGGAGTAAGGATAGAACATTTATTTATCAGATTAATGATTTCCTAAATGAATTCGGGGAAAATTTTGATGGTATCATGGATGTATACTTTGAGACTTTTGAAGAGAAGATGCAGAATAGGTATAGAATTCCTTGACAATTGGTTGATTAGTATGCACAAGATATGTGTTTCTTAGTTGATTGTGACAATACTCACATTCAAGCAATCATACTTAAGAGTGCATGGCTAAAACAATTGGGGTATGAAGTGAACATAGATGATACCAAGGATATCATAGAGGCTCTTCTAAGTGAACTTGTTAACCCCAAAGCCACATAGTTTGGCATATATGAAGAAGCCAAAACCAAGATATATCTGGAAATAGAGATTCCTAAACTTTTGAAAAGAGGGAATAAGAGAATGGAAACCATAAAGAAGAAGAAATAGAAAATAAAGATGGCCCTCTCATGCTCACTAAGGAAAAAGAAGAAATGAGGAAGAAGAAGAACATGAAGAACATGAAGAAGAAGAGGAAGAAAAACCTCTAAAGAAAAAGGGGAAAGTAATCATAACATCACCAAAAAAAGCTACACCTAAGAAAGAAGTGTTAGAGTTTTAGGTGACTCTACAACACCCCCAGGATCAAATGAAAGAACAAGAAAACTTCCACAAGAGATTGGCAAGACAATTACATGAAGATGCAAGAATGCTATTATTGATAATGGACTTGATTGACATCCAATGAATTGATTTCAAATGTACATAATATGCATCCTTATATAGGAGAGGTGATAAGAGACAATGATAAGGAGAAGAAAAGCTATCACACACACAAGGTGGAATCACATGTCCACCAAAGGTGGATCATTCTCCATTATGCAATGAAGTATGTGCGATGATAAGGATGATAATGTGAGAAGTACACTAAAGGTGGAATGAGATAACAACTATGGCCACCTAGAGTGGAATTCTCCTACACCATGTGTTTACTTGAGGTGAAAACTCCCAAGTGTCTCAATCACAAACTACTATGCAATGCATTATCCTAAGTAAGCTTAAGTAAGTGTAATTGGTGAATATTTAATTACACCAACACCCGTCCTTAAGTACAACTTAGGGGAATGCACTTAAACTCACAATGCAAGATGGGTCCCAACTAATAGGCCATTTTAGGTACCCATGTACAATATGCAATGAAATACATGAAATGTAATCTCTCATAAAGTGGAGAAAGAGAGAAAAGCCTGATGGGAAAAGACATCTTCCAAAAGAGAGATGAAAACAAGATGTATGTATAGATGGAGTACTCAAGACCCCCCAAAAATTGCATACATCATGCATATGCAAAGAATGATCCCCCCATAGGAAGGAAATAAGGAGACATGATATTTCCCCCATAATGAAGAAGCTCAAATGTAGATGAAGAGTACCTACAAACAAGAGATAATCCAATGCCTATAAGAAACATATCTCTCCTTAGGAAGAGATAAATACATCAAATGATGAAGAAGCCACTCCTTGTGAAAAGTGAGGAAGGAGGAATAAGGTCTCCATTTATGTATCTCTAAAGACTAAATAGGTGCCTCCAAGCTCAAAGATTTTGTCACACCATCAAGCTGAGCTATGAGATGTGGAAAAAAAAGAGAAACATGAAGAGTTGGGAAATCCAATCTCCAAAGAAGGTGAATAAGTATCTCGAAGAGAAACCCCCTCAGATGCATTAATGAAATTTGCATTATGAGACTCATCTGGAAGAGCACCTAGGAATTCATCCCACACTACAAGATTTGAAGCATAAAGATCATCTTACTAAATAGTAGAACTCATCTTTGAAGAAGCAGAAGGTGGAGGAGTAGGAAGTTCAACACTTGTCTCAAGAACAAAATGATTCAAGTGTCTAATGTTCTCCTCACATGAATTATGCACCCTTGATAAAGTGTTAGGTACATCATGAATATCATCATCATCATCAACAAAATGTATAAAAGAATACAAGTGTGGTGTATGATCAACAACTCACATAGCTATGACATGTCTAGTCTCCATGTCCCTAATATAGACATAATCATGAGTAAACTCAACAATTTTACCTTGTGCCCCATGAGTAATTTGGTAAATGGAAAGGTTATTAGTGGTCAAGGATGGTACAAAAAGAACATCATTAAATGTACTCTATCCCATAGGAATAGAACCTTTTGCACAAACCTTCATGTATGTATTATTACCCATCAATATAGGTGGAGAAGTACAAGGATCAATAGAAGAAAACATATCCATTGAAGATGCCATATGATGTGATGCACCTGAATCAAGAAGAAATTTATATTTAGAGTATGATACTTCCTCACATGGATGTAATGCGAAAACATCTTGCACATAAAAAGACATTAGCTCATGACACAAACTTCTCAGTTACAGATATCACAATGGAGTTATCAGCTGAAATTCAGATTGAACTACACATTTTGAAGGTACTACAAGAAAATTGGGATAAAAAATATGTCTTTAATTGTGAAAGTGCATAATTATTTCTTTGCACATTTTGGTATTACCTTGTAAAAATAATTTTAAGACATTTGTAATAGAAACAAGGGGGAAAATATAATATGTACAAAGGAGAAATATATAGTATAGAAAAAATGTATAGAGGAACATGTATATGAAGTAGATGATCAGATGTGAAAATAAACAAAATCAATTTTGAAAAATACAAATTCAAATCAATTGTGATTGAGTCATAGTTTTCAGTTCAAACAAAGTTACATAACCAAGCATATGGAAAGGGGGAGTTTGATATAAAAAATTTGATTAAGAAGTTTTTTTATTGTTGATAGAACTACTCAAGATAAGTGTTCTTTCACTAATGTCAAAGGGGAGATTATTGACCCCATGGCAAGACATATTTTCAATTAATAAAAACCCACTTAAGTTATCCAAAAAGGTTGTTTAATACTACAAATGAACTTTCCATTAGTTAGCATAATTCAGTGTAGCTCAAGCATATAAAGGATATCCAGTATAAATCAAGCTCCATAATATAACCCAAGTTATT